>CAIGRB010019965.1:6807-21239 GCA_903798255.1 Fraxinus quadrangulata | reverse complement strand
ATATTTTTCAAAATCGGCAATCAATAGTTTCTTTGAATTAAGAAAATATTCAATTGTATCAGACCGAAGCGTATTTCGACTTATCCCAATGTACCTCGGTTGAAGATATTGTCGAACGTAGTTTAAGAAATATTGGTTGTCCGCTATTGCTAGTGGCAACTCCGCCGCGACAGCGAACTTCACCATTCCCGTTCGAGTTTTGTCCTCTGAATACATCCACGTAGAAAGTGGCGTACTAGTAGCACAGGCGCCTGGAGTACCAAACTGTAGTTGCGTTTGACCAGCTGAAAGAAACTCATATTTGGCCACACAGGTTTTGTAGTGACGGTTGATATGGGTTGTTTCAATACCTTTTTGCCATGACAGTCGTTGTTGGCAGTATTTACATACTGCTTTGATTTCTTGAAGTCCATCGACCACACGATCAGTGTGAACCAATTTGAAATGGTCCCAACATTTTGCCTGCTTCTTCCCCTGTCTCTTCCCTGTTGCATTGGGAATATTTAATGTAGGTTCTTCATCTTGTTCCAAATCAATTGGAACACTAAGATTAACATCATCCAAATCAATTAGATGACTACCTTTACGAACGTCGAAATCTTCAATATTTTCTTGAATTGGTAATTCATTGAAACTGGCGAATTCATTCCCAATTTGATTTTAGGCAGGTGTTTCGCCTTCCATACCGAACAAATTTTCAACAAATGATCGTGCATCCATTTGCTAATAATAAAAATTTAGTGGTCACGAGCCATGAGCTCAAGTCGTGCTCGAGCTCGTGCGGGCATGCCCATTACCACCACTATTATATCCTAAATTACTACTTGTTCACTCGACAAAAAATAATTACTCGTTCACCCATTTATTCACATGTTCACCCATTCATTACTCATTCGAAATCCGTTGACCACAATTAACGAAAATTCCACTTGTGAGATGAAAAGTTGATTTGGCACATTTAACACCGTTAGTTTGTCAACATGACATGTACCTGTATAAAAAATACGTGCCTTTGTATTCATTGAGTGGGACGATTATGCTTCAGAGTATATCATGTCAACTTCTACTACCTTTCTGGATTTTCCTGCTACCTTTGTAATACGTGCCTTTGTAATATTCAATTATTATGTTTCCATTTGATTCTGCTGATTATGAAGGCATTATTGGTTTATAAGTATCTAGCTTTATAGAGAGAGAGATTGGTCAAATTACTCGTCCACGAATTGCAAGTCCCACTATTGATGCTAGATAGCAGCGTATTAACACCATATGTAATCTTTGATTCTTCTCTCTCTCTCTCTCTCTCTCTCTCTGGCTTAGTAGGTGGAAGTAACAACCTCCCCTCCCATTTTGAAGAGAGACTAAATAATTATTTATTATCGCATCTTATTGAGAAAAAATCACTTTCAACATTGAAATTCATAAGAGAGCAAACCCAAGCTAAGCCCAATTCAGTAAATTGTCGATACAAGACTTTCCTCACCGTCTCAACTTCTCTCTACTGAAAACTAACTCAGACCGTCAATATAATTTTTCTCACCATAATTTTTTTTTTCTCTATGCCCTAACGTTGTCTTTGTGCTCTCTGTTGTATGCTACTCTCTTTCCACGCAAAAGTAACGTACTCTTCTCTTGGACTTTTCGTTTGCTGTCGGCAACGATACATTCCATTAATGAGCTTTAATCAAAACCCTAGTCCAACACACGTACGCATATAATATGCTTAGCTGTTCTTGAAAAGTTGGTCAATAGAAATTAATATTTTTATCAAGTCTACTGGTTTTAGGATCTTACTACACATTTATATTCTTGAAAAGTGTAAATATATTACCCATGTATTATCCTCGTACGACATAAAATAATAAAATTGGACTAAAATGACGATTTAGCCTATCTAATTATTTTCTCATTTAAATTCGTATCTTATCGAGCACTTTCTCTGTGATAAAATCACATAATCAATTTTACAGTAAATCATATATAAATTAACACAAAATGTAACGTGATAAATTCGGAAAGAAAATATTCAACTGCCCCCATGACGGGGGTAAATAATTCACTATAAAATAAATGATACAATAATCGCAAGATTTGAAATTTGAAAATACTTCAACCATGTAGATCAATCAACTATAGAGCCAAATTATAAAATTGAAATTAAAGGACAACTAACAACTTTCATGTTTTATTTTGTAGTCCGTCAATGAACCATCAAATTTACCGATCTTGATCTCTCGTCACTTCATGAATACTGGAACTTCTTCTACAAAGCTGTCTACTATAATTCACACATTTTTTTAAGTCTTCAAAATTAAAGTTTCAGAAGAACCGTTTAGCCAAGAACATTATCGACGATGACAAAAATTTTCAAACTCATAAGATAAAATTATTGAAAATTAAATTTAACATATTTAGGTTTTACAAAATCTAGTACATTTTCATTCACAAATACGTTCGAAATAATAAGTGACATATCATGGATTTTCTGGATTCAATCATGAATAAGTTCAAACGAATGAGCTAGACATAATTTCAACTATTCCATCTATTTAATATGGTTGCATGAAGTTCATATAGAACATGAAAGTTCAATTCTAAAATCTATGAAATTAAGAAAGTCAACCGATTTAGTAAAGAAATGTGTAATTGTTGGATTTTGATACCCAATAAATTTGCACGATAATGTTAAAACAATGTTGGATAAGTTATATTAACACTTTAGTGATGGCTCGACCAGAAAACAACTTGGACCACTAGAAACAATTTAATTAAGAGGAAATTACACCATACCAGAATTTTAAATTTTAAATTTCAAAATTTAAATTCACAAGTTTTTATTTCAAAAATCAGATAATAATTAAAATTTTAATAATTTAATTTTTAAAAATATAAATTAAAACAGATAAAATGATTCCAACTCCTACCAAATCCTAAATCTCTATCCCTTCCACCTCTCTCTCTCTCTCTCTCTCTCTCTCGCACAACCACCGGAAAGAAAGAGCTCCACTGCGACGACGATGATGCTAATGCAGTGGATTGAGCGACAATGATCATTTGGGCTATTAACCCTAAATTTTTTAGTTATGAAATCTTCCCTTTAATTAAGTTAATGTTGCTCGTGGATCAATATTTTGTGGATGAACTAAGTTGTGGTTTTGGATTGGTAGTGATATATTGGCCCATTTAATTTGATTGTGTCTTTGGCCCTGAGACGGCCCAATTGCTTACCTTTAGCCAATTGGAAGTGACGTAATTGGCTTGTTATATATCCATCCCTCCAACGGCCGTGTCCGTGTGTGTGTAGTGCAATAGAGAGAAGAAGTGAGAGTCAGCCTTTTCATTGCAATTGAGAGCTTTGCTTGGTATTTTTTGGTGTCTTCCTCCTTTCCTCTTGTGATATTGCCACCATATCCTTTGTTGGTGAAAACTTGAGACAATCAAATGTGATAAAAAAAATTAGAAGAAAAAGGGGTAGGGGTAGGGGTAGGGGCGGGGCGGGGCTAAAAAACATCATGGAATTATTATTTTTGTTTTAGTTCGATCATTAGTTCAATTGGATAATATTATTCATAATTAGCAATTGCAGTAGTCGAATAAAAATTTAGAAGAAAAATGGGTAGGGGTAGGGGCAGGGCTAAAAAACACCATGGAAATATTATTTTTGTTTTAGTTCGATCATTAGCTCAATTGGGTAATATTATTTATAATTAACAATTGCAGTAGTCATTTTGCTTGACAACTCATTATTTGAATCATCATATTTTTATTTAAGACAATAGAATTACAGGAAAATAATGTCTCAAATAATATTTTTGCCACATAAGATGACTCAGTCCAATTTCATTTATTTATATGAATGTTTGCCTACCTAAAATAATTTTAAGAAATTAATAAAATACACCCTATATTTAGGACGTATTTACAATTTATATACCATATTTGTAAATTTTTTTCATATTGAGTTTTAATTAGGGTGGTTATATTCATACCATATACATATTAATTACATTAAAGACCATTATTCATTATGCACTTTATATTCTTAATATTTTTTTTTCATCGTATTCTTATTTTTAGCATTTCATTAATTAGAACATCTTGTCTTTAATCATGGTTTTCGTCCAAAAATATTATTAATATCTTTAAAATGATCAAATATTTAATCGTATTATTATTTGTTTTGCTTATTAAAAAATTATGGGTAAATGAGTCTTTTTACTTTATTTTAAAGAAAATTTTGGAGAGAAACCATCATCAGGAACAATTTATATCAATTTGAGAATAAGAATGCAATGAAAAAAGTCTGAGATATAAATGCATAATATGTAAAGGTTACGAACATTTTATGCAATTAAAATGTAATCTAGTTATTAAAAACTGTGATGGGAATATATTTAGCATTTTAATTATTGGTAACAGAAAATACATTTTATCGGAAAAGTTGAAGTATTTACAAATTTGACATTGTAAATAACAAAAGAGGTCAAAATATATTTAAAATAACAAATCACGCACTATAGGTAGCTACAAGTTTATTATTCTTCAAAATTTTAAGATCTTCTACTTTTTCATTTAAAATGCTAATTTTTTTTTCTTTCTGTCTATCTTTTTCATTTATTTATTTTCTACCAGTTCAAATATTTTTATACGTTCCAACATCGTAATTATGCTATGAAAATGAATATCATAATTTCATTTTTCAATAATATACAAATTTATTAATAATATTTATGTTTGTCTTCTCCTCTTAAAGTTTTCTCGTTAAAAAAAATGAAAAAAGTTAGAAAAAATATTCAAATGAAGTTGATACTATGCTTTCCAGCACATTGCTAATTTATTAAAATTTATTTTTGTTTTTTTGAGTGGTAATTGATTTTACACATTTATCTAAGTTTTTAAATACGCTTAATATGGATTAATTCAGCCAGTCTCTACTTATTTTAGTGTATATGACGCTTTACAGGTGAAAAGCATGCAGGAGATGAATTTGAGCATAATTGGAGCTAAAATGATGAAATTGAAGAGCTGTCGGGAAGTTTGGACTTGATTGAAAGATTTGAAAGTACAATTTGGATGAATTCACATGTTCTAGGACTAAATCATACTTTTGGAGAAGTTCAGATACCAACTATAATATTCTCAACACTAGGGAGGATCATATTTGGAGAAAATACAATTTAAAGGACCAAAATGGCAGATGTTAGAAGTTGAAGGACCAATTTGGAGGCAATTGGAAATGATAAGACCTAGTCGGGCATATTTAAAGTTGGAGGGACTAAAAGTGTAGGAAGATCTGAGCTGGGGGACCAAACATATATGAAATCATGAACTGGGGATCAAATTGCACAGCTTTGATAGATGGATGACCGTGACTGCATTTTTCGAGCGCCTCGGCCGCAGACAGGCACCCATGGGGTGAATCCTCCACGCTTGTTGCAGGTTATTGGTTTTTGCCTCGGTGCCTAGTTAATTTATTGGGGTTGTAGATTTTTTATTATTACCTTATTCCCTTTTATGCTCGATCACCATCGAAACATGATTGTAGTTTAGACTGCTTTCAAGAAATTTGGTATAAATTATCATACTGTAATAAACAACACTAAAAGATAGAGATGCTTTTACGCTTATCGTAACCTTTTGTGATATTCTAATTTTATCTTGCATTTTTATCTATTTGCATCTATGAATATTTGGATCGTATGTAAAAATTGGATTAATTTATTTCTAGAGAGAGTTAACATATAACGAATATTGATTGTCAACATAACACAAGAATTGGTTAACAACAGACAAAATATAAGGGATAATTACTTGATTAGTCACTGATCTTTACGTAACATTTCCAATGAATCACTGAATTTCAAAAGTTTCCTCATTGGATGTGATTACATTTTGTAAAGTTCAATGACTAACAGATAAACTTTTAAAATTCGGTAACCTCTTGGAAACTTTACGCAAAGTTCAGTTACTAATCAAGTAATCTATCAATTTTTTATTTTATTTTATTTAGTTTTTTCTTTCTTTGATCTTAAAGAGATCGGCAAACAACCTTTTCGATTATCTCTAGATAAAATGTTATTCTTTTTTCTTAGTTTGGCAATACTAAAGAGAATAAAATTGTTGAGTAGGAGTACAAAAAAAAATAATAATAATAAAATAAAAATAAAAAACTTAAAAATTGGTTAATTACAGATTTGGTCACTAAACTTTGCGTAAGGTTTTCAGGAGTTACTGAACTTCAAAAGTTTCCTTATTGGTCAATGAACTTTACAAAATATAATCCCACGATATTATATTTTATAAAGTTCAATGATTAATGGTGAAATTTTTGAAGCTCTCAGTATTTATGTGATTATATTCTGTACAGTCCAATGACTAATGAGAAAACTTTTGAAGTTCAGTGACGTTATGAAAATCTTTTGCAAAGTTCAGTGACCAATCTGATAATTATCTTGAAAGTTAACATATAAGGGAAAGTTTGAGGATTAAAGTAGATAATTAATGGTGAATTCAGAATCCTATTGCCTTTCGTGATTTGATTATATTTCAAGATTTATTGTTTCCAATAATTGTTTATTTTAATAGATAAGTTGATATAGTTAGAAGCAACTCAAAATAATTAATTGTAAGTAGATAACGAAATCTCGTGAATTCGACACTCTACTTATCATTATATAACTTATTCACGATCTTTCCACCAGCAAGATAAAATCTAACAGCAGTTTTAGAAAACGAAGATCATGCACTTTGTTAACCTTACACTAAAAAAATAAGCCATTTAAAAAAAAACATTTAATTAAACATCATAAGTAGCTAGTAATTTATTTTTAAAAATAATAAAATATTTAAACGAAGTACATGTAAAGTGTTAAGTAATGTAAAATATGGTGCTTTGGTATTTTCAATGTTATTTTCAATTAGGGTATTTTGATCTTTTTGATTATTTATAGCAGCAAATTTGTTAGTATTTTTATTTTTTGTTAGCAATAAAAAAATATAGCATGCAAAATGTAAATATATTAAACATTACATGAAAATTGTAAATACATCCTAAAGTCCGTGTGTGTTTTGTAAACTTCTCAATATTGTAACATGTGACACATGGATCAATGATCTACGAACATCACTCATATGCAGAGTTCAACAAAAATTATAGTAAGAAACGTCTTTTGTAAGCAAGTTAGGAAATAAAACAAAGATTAAGAAAATCAGAGTGGAAGCGAGAAAATGCGGAAAGAAGATGGTCAAATTGGGAAATTGAACACGCCTTCGAAGTCAATTTTCAACTAATCACGTTTGGGGTACAATATCGAATGATAATTTTGTTGACAACATGTCACGTGACATGTTGTCATTGAACGTTTTGAATAATAACTTATTTTTTTTAACTAACGGTTTTTTGTCGACTCATACATTATCAACAATATTGTCATTCAACATTGTACAAATAGTTCAATCCATTTTCAACATGGGATTTGTTCTTACCTAATTTGCCAATATCTTTGAGTCATAGATATAGACAATATCGTGGCTACGATTGTGTGGAGAAATGATCTTGGTTTGACTTTCATTTATAATCTATTAGCCTAATCACTATAATATATTAACCCTTAACTGTATAACTTCATTTAATACTGGTTGGAGCAATGTTGTAATAGGCTGACGTAAGGATCACGTCTTGTTGCCATTGGATTTACGTTTGCGGCTCGAACTATGTTGAGGTCTTAAGCAAAATCCTCAAAGAATGCCTTTTCGAAAACAACTTAAAAAATTAATAGAGCAAATACTCACAAAAATTTCGTTGGTGATTACAGATGATATAAAAATTGTTGATTTTAATTGAAATCGATATCTATTGTTGAATGAAACGAAATTACCAATGATCATCAATTCAATTTCATCAGCTACTAACGACGATAATGTCATCAGAGATTTAGAATTGTGATCGCTTCGATTAAAATGATCTGGCGAGAAATGCACCCTCATCTAGCTCCTGGTGAAGGTGAACGCCAAACATGAAGTATTGGGTCTACAAGAACTCCGAGGCTGGGGACTTTGTTTTAAGCGTTATTGAGGGTGTCTCTAATGTTGCAATTGATGGGGGCGAGTTTCAAATTTGTTTATTTATTTATTATTATTATTTTGCCTCTGCTCCAGTCTCGAATGCAGTAGAAATTGTAGTTTGGGTTCTTCCCTTTTAGATTAGGGTTTATATCATTTACATTACATACCATATGCATAGTAACAGTACTAATTAAATTTTATGGATTTCATAATATGAGTGTGCTGCTTTTGGTTCGACGATGTAAGGCAAATTCTTGAATGAATTTGTTTCCTTTTGATAAATAGTCATCCATGAAAAGGCGTCGATGATGACAAACAATAAGAGTACTGGTTATTCAAATGAAATTATCAACGACGACATTGATGATGGTCGACGCTCCTTTTCAGCGAATACAAATTATAATATCATCTATGATATTATTGAGAATCACAACTTCAATCACCGATAACAAAATGTCGGTATCACTCAAAAAGTTCATTTTTTTTTAAATGTTCAATTCAGGAGATTGCACAATGTATTGAAGTATAAAGGACACATTTAATTTTTGTTAATTGTTGCATATTTAAGTTGTAATATATCATTTAATTCACTTGAGAAACTAATTTTCGTATTTTGTTGAACATGTAAGTTTGAATCAAACACGAACAAAGATATTATTACTTTGATTATTTTCTTATCTAACGAAACAAACATAAACAAGGGAAGGAACATTATTCAATCAACTAGAAAAATATATGCTACAATGCTATTGTCGTATGGTGAAGAAGCTTGATCTCGAGACTTCAGGACTCTCGTGCCCTTCACAAACTCGTACAAAAGATCCAAGTTTTACACGACAGTAAACTTCTTACCACCTTAGCCTTGCGGGAAAATACTGCAAAAAACATATCATCAAAAATCAGATACGTGCACAATTAATATATTTGTACCGTGAAATAGGACTTTATTGACTGACGGATAAATTTAGAAACTTGGAACTAACCTTTTCAATGAGAGAGAGATAATATGGCTTAACCTTTTCAACATCAATTCTAACCTTGCTCTTGCTGTATAAATCGTACTTGCTGCACAAAGTGATTTAGAGAATAAAACATGAGGCCCTTGAATATTTGTAGATTTTCGAGATTTTGAACGCTAAATATTGGCTTTGTATTGATAAGAGTGATCGATCGTACTTGAAAATCTTTAGCCACTTCAGATTCTCCTCGTCTTCCTCGTTCAACAAATGCTTGTAAGCTCCCGACCTATGCAAAGCTGCGAAAAAAATAATAATTTCATCATGATTTCTTGCTGTTTGATTTTGTTTGACACGAATTATACTACATCAACACAAACTTGTCGTGCCATGTACTTCGCTTACCATAAAATGAATGGTATCTGATTACAAAAAGACCGGCCGAAGGTAAGGTTGATTTATTCTCCTTCGCCACCTGAAAAAAAGTAATAAAAATTCAATTTTCTTTCTCCGGGCATAGCGAAAATTTCGTGAAAATCATTTGTGGTGAATAATATACTTCAAGATTTGAAAATGTACCAAATACATGTAGTCATCGTGCCCCCAAGACAACATCACTTTGTCAAGGCCACAACCTTCGCTATAAACTCCACATTTAGTATTGTAAGCAGGATTTTTGTAGTCGGGATTTTCCTTGAAGTACTGCAGTAATAATCAGAAAGTAAAATTTCTGAATTCTCACTGAAATTTTTTTAAGGAAACATAGTAGTGTAACATAATTCAATTATTATTATAATTTCGTAAATTTTAAGGAGAAAGACCTTGTTGTGAACGATCGATTCGTCAAAAGCACATCCAACGGGGAAAGTGTCACCTGCACCACAAAATCTCATATTAGTCCTTAGCAACTGATGGGTACAAGGAACAATGCATTAGGTACTAGTTGCATTCAGCACATGGGGGTCCCGCCACGTTTTGACTTTTTCTGTAGAAAATTTAAAATAGTTTTTAATATTTATAAAATATTAATATATTTTGTTTCCTTCAATATTTTTTCGTCAAAATTTTGACTCTGCCACCTATTGTATTAGATTATTGCAATTGTAGTGCTTACCAACAACAGCCCATTGAGGGAGCTCACCAAAGCTAGGAAGAAGAAGAACCTTTCCAAGATCTGAAACAACTCGAACCGACATGACTTAGCATTTAATATACAAAACTATCGCAAATTTCGACTATGATTTTATAAAATAAGACTTAAGGCATACCATGGATAAGGGCAGTCAAGTGTAACCAATCTTCATTAGGATAGTCCTTCCTAATGGCTTCAGCAGTTTGTAACAAGTGCTCGATTTGAGGCTCATCCAAATCGGGATCGCTCTCGTCAACAACGTCGTTCAGAAGTTCACAACATTCCCATATGCTCATTTCCACCCGATCCAATTTTCCATACTCTTCTCTCATCTTCTTCACCTGCAACGACGACAATATGAGTGTTTGGGATAATTCATATGAATCTTTTTTGCAACTCCATAGTAACTATTGAAAAGAATAAAGTAACTAAATAAAAATAAAGGTTACTCACAAAATCATATGTCTGGTTGATGTGATTAGTCCTATAGAAATTTTCCACGCCTTCTTGCCTCTCACTTTCAACTTCATAATCCCTGTTTTACATTTAAAAAAAAAATGTAAAAAATTACCATCTTGGCAAAAAATTTACTGAAAAAAAAAAAAAATTAACCTATTTTAATAATAAAACATTTAAACCAACTTATTTTAATAATTTAAATTCACTGGAAAATTATTAATTTGTCCTCCAATATTTGTGGCTGCTATGAAATTGTCAGTCTGGGGTCCAAATCTCAATTCACAGGATGTAGGAATAATTTTTGTTATTAAATTAACAATAAAATCCAGAAAAAGAGGATAAACCTAAAATTGTGGCCAAATGTATTGGCATTGGGCACTATAAATCCGTCGTCAAACTCCAACTCCTTTTCCTTATTAAGAACCCTTTTTTCTTCCACTTCAATCCCTGTTTTCCCAAAATCACAAAAAATTCAAATAACTGCTAAACAAGATCACCGAAATTAAATGAAAAAATTAGTAATATATATTCCGCTTCAAAATACAGATCTGAACTGAAGAAACGCCAAATTTTCAGTAAATTCTGTTTCAAAAACGCTGAAGAAAATACAGATCTGAAGCGAAATATTCTTGATAAACGATAATATTCTTGAAAATAATAATTTCAAAAAAAATTACCAAATTGAGGCTGATCGATGAGGATGGTCATCCTCAATCTCTATCCTTTAATTAATATTATAATATGAGAAAGAGAGAAAATATGAAATTTTTGAGAGCGAAAATGTCAAAAATTGTTGGTATCATATTGGTTTAGGAAGAAGGGCAGTATTTATAACTGCCGGCGAGTCCTTCCCTGAGAATTCGAAATCAAGAAGTCCTTCCCTGAAATTCTCTCTTTCTTTTTGGGTACTCTATTTTATTTTATTCACAATTAAATTTTAGAGAGAAAAAAAATTGAATAGCTGTAAGCACGAGAATGGGACTATTGATCTGCTGATTTGCTGTCTATTTCTGAAGAGATATTTTAACCTATGCGTGGGACCCATCTGACTCAGATTTGCGTTGGATTTCATATCGTTTCTGAATTAGTGGGTCCCACTGACATGGATTCTTGTCAATGTTGTAGACTTTTTAGCGGTTCGTTTTGGATCCTATTAGGCCACTTGCCATGTTATTTCTGTTTTTTTCACTTATTTTTGTCATAAGTTCTGTGAACCCAGAAATATAAGGTCATGATTGATCGAGGAAAAGTTCCATAAAAAATGGAAACGAAATTACATTTCCATCCAAATTTCATGTTTGATTTTCACCTAATAACCCACGCGTGCTCAATTCTTGATTTTTGAGAAATTTATTTTCCCATAATTTTGATGGAAAAATAATTTTTCAGCTTTTTTTTCAATGGAAACAAATTATATTCCCAATTGTAAAAAAAATTTCTCCTCTTTAATGAACAATTTTCATGGAAAACAAAGCGAAAAGATCCAAAATTTCAACATTTTCTAAGTAAAAATTTATATCAATCAAACACAATTAATTGACAATTCCCAATAAAATGAATTATAGACAATTTAACTTTCCACCCAAACTCCATCCTCACAATCAAACAGACCATAAGTAAATTACGGTTCCTGTTTGGTTTTGATATAAATCGAATTTGAGTAAATTTTGATTAAAACTGGTAAAATAGATAATTGAAAAGTTAATAAAAAATGTGAATATCATAAAGTCATGTTTGGTGGCAATTATTTTCAAAAAAATAATATTTTGAATAGTGATTTTTATGAGAATGTATGGTTAAAAAGTAGAAAAATATTTTGGACTTACGCGTTAAATATTTTATTGTGTGAATGTATAGTTAAAAATGAATATAGAGAAAAAAGAATTCAAATAATTATTGACAAACAAGGGCAAAATATGCAGTTGAAATTAAATTTAGGAAAAAATTAGTATTAAGATGAGGTGCACATTGTTTTTTTATCAATGAATTTGACATATAACTACCATACATAATGCAAGTGAATCTCACTTTCTACATCTATTAATGGTATAAAAAATGAGCACGATTGAAGATTCGAATCTTCGTGACAGTTGGAATGCAATATTTACATTGGAAGATAGATGTCATATGGAGGCAAAGTTATGGTGCACTTCGTTGTCCCCCACATCGTAAAGGAAGGTTGACATGGAGGAGAAACGTATCCCCAAATATCCAGTCCAAGTGTGTATAAATTGTAACTGCATCCGATTTACCTCGGTGGCAAATTAGGGGGAAGGCAGCCACTCCCCAAAATTAGTCGGATAAAAGTCGGACACCTAAGTTGCAATTTCAAATTTTGAATATATTATACCTCTCATTACCACCTTTCTTTCATATACGTAGAAATAATTGAGGATTGCTATGAGCCGAACTGGCTCATTTTATAAATTAATAAAAAAGTGAAGCACTCTTCTCATTTTCAGGCTTGGGGTCGGCAATTTTTAATGTAAGCAAAGTTAAAAATGTACACGAACAAGAAATTAGTGTACACTTTTTCTAAAATGTCAAAAAGAAAAAAGAAAAACAATTTAACGTATACAATACTTAATAATTTTGAAGGTATTACTTGAAAATCTTAGGCTATTAATTTTTTCACTTAATCTCAGAATCAGATATCCACGTCTTCTCAGTACTTTGCACATATTAAACTCTCTAATATATCTTCTTCAAGTCTTGAATTGTAATAAGACAAAATACAGTCACATGCACTAAAAGTATACTCCAATGCTACAATATATACCAAATGTATTAATAAATCACGTGTTATAATAGATACAATTGGATATTGGTGTAATCAGATGATGGAGTAGCCTTTGCTCCGGGAGCCAACGAACGTTCTTACCATTCTTTTCAACCTATAGCTTATATATCTCAAGTAAAAAATGCTCCAAATTACTGTGTAACTGAAGATCCAACGGTTAATTTGTTAGGAATTGAGGTCGCAATGTGTTTTGTATAATTTAAATTAAAACTAGGATCCATTATCAAAGTCAGTGAGAACAACATAGGGGATACCTCTAGATATTATATAAAGATAATTTCCATAGCCAACATGATGTCAGAAAAAAATATGAACTTTTTTTGAACGTACTGATATTATTAACAATATAATAAAATTAAGTAACAATGAGCCAATTAGTCGGATAATATACACCTGAACACGTGTTCATAATGCTGTAAAAAGCTTTCAAAATTGTATCACGTGAAATTAAATTTGTCAATCATGGTCTAGGAAATTATATTTTGAACTGTGTAAGTGTGTAGTCATTGTAATAAGCCGTAATTACATACAAGAACGAGTTGAGTTCCATTTATGACCTAATAATGTTTAGTAAAATATTAAAAATATTTACTCAATTATGATGATATTCAACTACTTTAATTGCAGAATTTTTTTTTATGTATTATCCACTATTCATCTATATAGTATGCATTAGCTGCTATGTAACATTTATTGTTATTACTTAATCACAAGTCAGACGTAAATGATAAAATACAAGTATATTTATTTAAAAAATTTATTATACATGTCTTCCTTTTCTTGTATAAATTTATAAAATTTGAACAGAGAATATTTTTAGAGTATGATTTGTACTTTGACTGAAAATATATTTTTATGAAGTGAGTCAAGTGAATGCTTTTCACTATGTTAAGCGGAAACCCACAATGGCTATGACCATCACCATAGCTTCGTGCACTATCTCTTGTGAAAATAATCCAATTGTTAAGATCAAAGTTAGAACTTGCACGAGGAGAACCAAATTGGAGTTGAGCCTCGTGCC
>CAIGRB010019963.1:0-12629 GCA_903798255.1 Fraxinus quadrangulata | reverse complement strand
CGAATAGTATTCGTTTAGTTTTGTTTTACATGAAAATTATCAATAAAAGTGATAATTTTTTTATTATTGTGTCTAGAATATTTTTCAATTGCCAAAAAAGAAAAGAAAAAAAAAAAGCTGGAAAAGAATTCCCACCAAAACCTAAAAAAAAACCAATTCCTCAATTGCTAAGAAAACAGGCACGTGGTTGCTGGTGAAGGAAAACAATTTCTAGGGAAAATAAAGCATATCAAACACTACAAATGTGTGGAAATGGAAAATTTTCCATTTTCCATGAAAAATGAGCTCAAAACATTAACTTCTTTTTTCCCTTTAAATCGACGAGTCGAGCCCGTCAAACATAGTAACGGGAATAATTACTAGGATACTTGTTGGGTTTTGATACCCAATGAATCTCTGACGATGATGTAAACATGGTACCAACAACCAAGTTCAAATGCTCAACCCCGAAAACAACGTGGACCGTTGAAAGTAACTTAAACAATTAATCCTGCTCATGACCTACATATATTACCTCTTGGATAGTTTTGAATCTTGGCCCATTTAACGTTTTTTATTGGTCCAACTAAATTCTAACTTAGCCTATATATATGATGTCTTTGCTCTAGTCGTTTTGTATGTGATTTGTGTATTAGAAGGAGAAAAACCAGCAGCTTGCTTGGAGAGAAAAATCGGTGGCTTTCTTTGTATGTTGGCAATTGGCCTCCATCTCGTGTTTCTTCGATTGCTTTTTCTGTGTCTTTGTGGCCTACAAATCATCACCATTATCTTGTCCTTTGTAGGTGAGATTGAGGGGCATCCGAGGTGAATATATTGGTTGTAGGTTTGAGTCGTTTGGATTGGTTGTTTGGTAGAAAAAACTAACGTGAAACTGAACCCGGAAAACACCGTTTTGACTACCCTTGGAGCAAGCTTCCGTGACAATACTTGATGTCATACTTCTTTCATAACTTGAAATACGGCGAGAACGCTATGTAGTTGATTCGTGTCTATTTGAACGAACTCGCTTATCCTATGTTTCTTTGATCTGAACCAAAACAGTATTTATAGTCCAGATTGATCAAAATTTGTATTCTAGAACTACTCATTTCAAGTTATATCCATATTGTTCTTCGTCTTCCACTAATATTCGCAAATTTAAAAACAATGGTCTGCAAATACGCGAAAAGCTCAACTTTTATTCACGTCATTGATCAAAGCAATGATCATCACAGATCATTTATTACAGGAAAAGTCTAACTTCGTCAACCGATTGGTTGAATATCACAATACTGATAAAGCGAAAACGGAGGATCATTATACGAGCTACTAAGAATGGCATATGTCATGAGCTTGTTAGCAGCTTCTGTCAAATGTATGCCATCCCAGCTTACATAATTTTGAGGATCACTGCAGGCAGTGGCTGTAACTGTCTGTCCATTGATCACCTTGCTCGAACCGCAGAAAACTTGAGGGTTGAAATTGTAGTCACCACCTCCTTGCCCACAGCATGCTGTTAATCCATGCTGCATCCCTGCAGAACATAGGGAAATGAGAATATGGTTTTGAGGAAATCGTACTGTTGATATATTCTCGCGTGTATGAGACTATTTCGTAATAGTTTGATCGCATAATTATTGTATATTTTCTATTTGGCGTGCATTGTGCTACTAAGTTACTTATTTTGCTGATTTTCATAGTTACCTTTTTAATCAACAAATTCTTAACATGGTTTATCGGTTGATCTTGAAAGTTTGACCTAATGAGCTTACCATGGGATTTTGGATTCTGGTAAAGATCGAGCAGCGCAGCATTAGTGTTCACATATATCACATTAGCACCAGAAAGATCCTTTCTGGTTTGTTGAAGTGCATCTTTCAACATATTGTTGTATTCATTGACTGCATTGTTGTAAGAAATCTTGCATCCAGACGCATCTTGGTCTACACTGCCCCCCTGAGACTGCTCAGCCAAGAATTTCGGATAACAGCCTACTGGAGCAAGATTCAACACTAGAAATGTTCGTCCACCTAACGAGTACAGTTCCTGTTGAATTAAGAAGTGAATAGTGGTTGGTTGCTTGAAAAAAAGTTGTAATGCAGTATTGTAATAATAAGACAGCATGAATGTGTTAGTGTTCGTACCTTGATGGTGCTCGTGATTTGAGAAATGACTTGAGATGCATTCTCTTTCACACCACCTGGACCGGCTGAACCTAGGTAGCCGGTGATGTCATTTTGGCCAATATTGAGTGTGTAAAGCGCCTTCCCAAATATATCAGATGAAGGAAGATTGCCTTTCCCTGATAATCAAAATAAACCAATGATGTAAATTAAACTGACTGACTTGATGTTGGCACCTCGTCAGTACCATGACTCAAAGTTTATGTTCGGTGTGCAGAATTGGACAAGACTGGACATGTAATGTTATCCAATCCTCCCTACCAAGCATGTCAAATTTGTTCAGAAACACATTATTACCTCCGGATTCATCTACTTTGGCTTTGAAAAGCTTCATTTGGTTGAGTTGAACACCTAAATAGAAAGGGCTAACTCCATTGACAAACAAGGAAGTAGTTGGCTGGAGGACTGTGGAAGCCAATGTAGCAAAATTGCAACCATTCCTGTAATCCGATCCAATGGATTGTAAATAAGGGCTTATAAATGTCAATCCCAAAGCTTGTGCTGCATACAAAGTGAAAAGTATGTGATGTCAATATCATTAATCAATCAGAAGAGAAGAGGTATTAACATTGAAATTATGAAATATTCGAAAATTACCAAGAAAATCGATGTAGAGCCTCCCGTCCGTGGCTCGACCAGTTGGCCTTTTGAAATAGGTCATGCCATTAGGCGAAGGCTGAGATGGAAAAGCTGCATAGAAGGCACCTGTATCCGAATTTGAGTCCCCGAAATTGAAGATGGCTTGGAAAGCACAATTTGCATCACTCTTAGGCACAATTATCGCCATCATAACCAACGAAAACACGAAGAATCGCCTCATGATGAAAGAACCGAAACTCAATCTCAAATAAATCAGCTGTCTTAAGTACTTATTCTGATATTAATTACAGGAAGCTCATGAAGAAAACTCAATTGCTAGCTTCCCCTTTATATAGTAGTTGAGTAAGCAAATGCCTTACGCAAATGCTACACATGGCTAGTCCCATTGCAGATGCGAATTGCGCTGTATCAGACGAGCAGAAGGCACGTCGATCAATGCAAGACAAGAGAAGGAAACTTCTCAATCACTCATCATTTGTTCTAATCTCTAAAACATTTTATTTTCCTCTTCATTGCATGTGACAATGAATCCAAAAAAGAGAGGAAGACAAAACGAACAGATGTTGAAATTAGTAGACACCATCCAATTCTATGAACTCATCATCTCGTTGGTTTTCGACCACTGTGACGTAAAAATCCTTTGGCAAAATGAATTTTGATTTCTTGGAAGTAAAAGACGTTCTTGGAATGGATTATTATGTGCAATGAAAACATTTCAGAGGTTCACTTATTTACTAGATGCCATGATTATCACAGCATGTTAGCATTAAATAAATAAATTTGAAAATACATACAGTTTGAGTTATGAAGTAGGCTTAGTTGGGAGTTGGGACGAACATTAATCTGTTGTCGATACGGGTCTTGTTATCCGCTAAATATTTGGCCGTCGCGACATAGGAAGGGGGAACTCAGGTTTTCTGCCGGAAAAAATAGTGTAAAGTTGGCATTCCACATGGGCCATGTTTTGGTCGAAAAAGTTACTGTTGGGGCCTTGGGAAGGGAATTTGAGGTTTTATGTTCTATAAAAATAGACGTGTGAAGTGGATTGTGTCAAAACAAAAATTGATTTGTAGTCCAAAAATTAGGAATGTAGAATCTGCAGAGTAAGTAAGGCCAAAAATTTCAAATTCTAAGTCCTTGAAAGACAGAATTTGAGGTTTTCTTCTAGAACTTTAAGGTACATTTGATTGCAAGCATGTAATTTGTATGGAAAGAAAATAAATTCTAAACAATTCAATTGTCTAGAACTTATTTGTATGAAAATTATTAATTAAATGTATTTGATTGATTTAGTTTTCAACTTATAAAATGTTATACTTATCTATTTTTTTTATTAGTAAGATAGATGAGAAAGAAATGATAGACAAGAGAGAGAGGGGGAGGGGGAGAGAGAGAGAGAGAGTGTGGATTATCCAAAAAGTAAAATTACCCCTCCCTAAAGAAAAATGTGTTCCTTATTTTTAAGAAAAATATAATTACATAGCTAAAAGTAAAAAAAAAAAAAAAANAAAAAAAAAAAAAAAAATTTGTCAATCAAACACTCCCCAAAACAAAAATTTTTGTAAAAAAAAAAATAATATTTTTCATGAAAAATAATATCAATAAAACCACTAGTGGACTCGAGGGGTCCTAGGCGTCGCGTGACCCCCCAACCTTTGAGACTGTTTTTTGATAAAGTCATGTTTGGTATCGATTGAAATCTAAATTTTAATTTAAATTAAAGTCAACAATTAATTTTAATAACATATTTCATGAAATCCATAATAGTTTAACTTTTATCAAAATTTATTAAAAATTTGATTTTAATATTTACCAAACAGGGGCAAAATTACAATAAATTTGAATTTTTGTCTTTTCTTTTGCTCTATTTTACTCTCTTCCTCATGCCTTTTAACATTATTTTAATCCTTCTAATTTTTTTTAAAATTTGTATATAATTTTTCTACAAATTATCACATTTACTACAAATCTTCACTTTCCATTCAAATTTTCAAATAATTAGAACCTAAATTTGCATTTTCTCCTATCAAACTGTATATATGGAATGTGTCCGAACTCATTATATCCATTTGACTTATATTTAACAAATTGTGTTTATTTGATTAATTATTAGTATTGAATATTAGTTATATATTTTTCCTTTTGATTACTTGAATTGATTGTTTGTATCAAATACATTATAAGATTTTTAAACGAAAATATACATTTTCTTGTGATGAACAAAACATTAATTAAATGACTCTTCGAAATCAAATGGATGAAAATAATTAGTAAAATATTAATGAAGAAATATTTTTTAAATGTAAATCTGCATTCTCTCAAGTCAACTATGAATAATTTAAATTTCAAGAATAAAGTATTTGATGGGTTTGATTGTGTCCCCCTAACTCAAAATACCTGCGTCCGCCACTGATTCAAACACACTAATAGAAACAAAATTTTTAAAATGATTGCCCTACTTTGGCTGGCTCGACACCATAATTTTCTATGCTTGGTCATGGCACGACATGCATTAAACTTAGATCACACAATGTTTGACATGGGCAAATTTTACACACCCTAGACCAAGCATTGAGAAAAACTTTTTCAATATGGCGTGGTATTACTTAAAAAGCTACACAAACTAAAATGAATTTATTTCATAATAAATGATGGCAGAAGACAAAACTATAAAATGTAACGCTGGTTCATCGATAATGCGAGCCTAAATGAATACTCATATTTGAAGTTAAGTAATTCGTAAAGACCAACTCATGAAGTTTATGGGCTGGGCTTGGGCTGAGCCATACGTTGGACTAAATCCTTCACGGGCCAGCCTATGTTGGGTCAGGCCCTAAACTAAATCCTTAACCAAACTTTTACAAGAGGAGGTGGAGTCGACAACTATTTCACGACTTCCCATTTCAAAAATCAAGTACAAACATTTTTTTTTTCCAATAATCAGGTGCACTCCACTCCACTCCACTCCACCCACCCACCTTACGATGGCTTACTTTTTTGTTGTTGTTGTTGTTGTTGTGCTTCTCTCTCTATCATGTAGTTGTCAGTCAACTGTACACGATGACAGTTTATTGTAATCCGACGTTATTTTGAGATGAAGATGGTAGTGGTAACAGTATGTTGCTCATGGAGGCAGTCTAGTTCCTATAAAACCTATCACTAAAATTCCCCTAAAGGGGGATAAGGCTAAGCGAAGCGAAGCGTAATTGTAGATATGAGGTTGCAAGTGGTGGTGGTGGAGGATTGTGGATTTATGATGGCGACAACGATTTTGGGTGGTGGAGATGGTCTTGAAGTGAGGTGGGGTGAGAAGAATGATTGTGATTATTAGGTTTCTAATATTGGCGATTCTATGGATAAAATGACTAATGTGTAACATGTTGTAAATGTCAAGGACATATGGTGCAATTTGTATAAATTGGTTACGAGGTCTAAGATTCGAGCATGAAAAGAGGAGAAACACGGCGCTGTATTTGCTAGCTTATCGCCTGGACATAGTTTGAGCGACAAAAACAGAATGTCTGTTGCCCGCTTGTCGCTGAGCTCTCGCTCGAGCGACAGTGTGTCGCTCGCCTGTCGTCGCTTATCACTTGAGCAACAAGTAGATCCAGAAAACCCTACCGTCTCCTATAAATATCCAAGCTATTGGATGAAATTTTAAAAATGTGGTTTTTCATTATGTTCATTGCCTCATCTTATTCTTTAAAGATCCAAGAACATATTATTTCATTGTGATTCATCAATTCTTCTTGAGATCATATAACCACCTGTTTGAGGAAAACATCAAATTGAAGAATCCAAAACACCTATTTCCTAAACATCCTTAGGAATGTACTTTCGTAGTTGAACTTCAGAGGTTGCGGAGATTGAGAGAGGTTGGACTACAAGCGCGGGAAAAGCACAAGAACGGAGAGTTGTTGGAATTCCACTTGGAAGAGACGTGTGCAGAAAAGTGTGAGTCTGAAATGTACAATGGATCTTGGAAGCTAGAGGAGGTAGATTGAGAGATCTAACGGGTTGGCTAGATAGTATCTACAGTAGCAGGTCGTGAGTTTGAAGAAACATCAGATCTTGGAGTTGCAGGGGTTACAACAGCTAGTGGAACTAGTTTGGAATTGAACTGTAACACACATTGTCTATAGTGGAGGTAACTGACTTGGTCTCGGAGTTTTTACCCAATTGGGTTTCTTTGTCATCATATTGGTGTTATTTATTGCTTTACCTATTACAAGCTGTGGTAATTCAATTTAGGATAATTGGACTGTTTGTTTAACCATCTAGAAACATTAAAAGAGATTTGTAGCTTGTTAATTGTATTATTCCCCATGTAGGGTCAAAACTAAAATTGGATAATTATTACCATTCGGTAACTTAGTAGCCGTTAATTTGGTAATCCGTAAATTTCAATTGGTATCAGAGACCATAATCGTTCCTTGACCCATATTATCTAGATGAGTAGTTCATTATCCGTTCCACCTTATTTTGATGGTAGTAATTATGCCTATCGAAGGTTAGGATGAGAGCTTTTTTTAAAATTCATAGATGAGCGTATCTAGCTTAGTGTTGTGAATGGTTGGGCTGCACCTAGTTCCACAGTTAATAATGAAATAATCCCCACCCCTGTTGCTAATTGGACTATAGTGAATTTAGAAAAAGTGTAACTGGAATAGCAAAGTCGTAACATGCCATATTTATGACGGTATCTCTGAAAGAGTTTAGGAGAGTATCTATGTGTGAGGTAGCCAAAGAGGTTTGGGATATTTTATAAACCACACATGAGGCAACTCAAGCCGTTAAGAACTCGAAATTGCCAATGCTGACCACTAGGTTTGAGAAGATTAGAATGAGAGAAGATGAGATGTTTGACGTCTTCTACTCGAGATTAGTGAACTCTAGCTTCAACTTAGGTGAGAGAATCCCAGAGTCGAAGATTGTAAGAAAAAATTTTAGATCCTTACTTGAAAGGTTTAGACCTAAAGTCATAGGTATAGAGGAGAGCAAGGACTTAGATTCAATTAAGATAGAAGAGTTGGTTGGATCTCTCCAAACGTATAAACTGACCTCTGATAAACATGTTAAAGATAAATCTCTGGCCTTAAAATCCGTGAAAACACTTGGACCGAATCTTCTGATTCCGATTCACTGGATGATGAGAAGTTAGCTTACCTTGCCAAAAATTTTTGAAAAATATTTAGGAAGAAAAATAACCCTCAAGAGAGACACAAATGTGATCCGAGTGAATTTAGGAGAAAATCTAAATCTGTGATGTGCCATAATTGTCGAAGTTTTGGTCATGTTAGGAGTGAGTGCCCTAACAGTAGGAAAAATTCAGATAAGGGTATGAATGTTACTCTCAGTGATGACGAGTCTAACTCGGACAATCATAGTGAGAAATTTACTCGTGAGGAAAGTGAAAAATATATTGCCTTTACTACAAGAGTTAAAGAAGGATCTAACCAGGAAAGTGAAAGAGAAGAGGAAGTTTCTCATAGTGAGGAAGATTTCTAAAGTTGGCAAAAAAACCCAACAAACCCGATACCCGGGTGGCCCCGCCCTGAATCGGGGGAGGGGAAGATAACCCGCTTAATAGGGTATTGGGGCAGGGACGGGGGCGGGGAGGGTAATAGGTGCCCCACCCCTGTTTAATTTAGTTTTAATTTTTACAAATTAATCTTATATGGAATATACTTTTGCTAACATAATTTGTCTTTTATGATATAAATTTGGCCACTAATCTGTTTTTAATTAAATACATATATTAAAAGCTGAATTAAAAAAATGGGTAATAAACGAGACAGCGTCCCCGCCCCACCCCGCTTCCCAGCCCAGCACAGCCTTAAACAGGCAACGGGGTGGGGATGGGGGAGGGAATTGCTTAGCGGCCCCTTGCCCCGTTGCCATCCCTAATGATATCCAAGAGGTTTATGATAAGATGTATGAGGAGAGTCTTAAGATTCTTACTAAAAACAAAGCTTTAAGTGCGAAGAATAAGGAACTTGAATTGAAAAATGAGAAATTATCAGCGCACATTAAGGAGTCTACCTCGATCCTGAGTGAAGTGAAATACATAAATGAAACTTTAGAGACTCAGGTTAAGAACCTCACCAGTGAGCTTGAGAAGTCCTCTAGGAGAGTCGACGAATTAACCACTGAGAAATAGACCATAGAAATCCATGTTAAGAACTTTCTGAGCGATCTAGAATATTCTAAGTCTCAACTGCTTGCCTTCTCTAGTGGTTCTGAAAAGTTAGATAACATTTTAGGAACGGGAAAGTCGGCTGGAAATAAGAGAGGTCAAAGTTTTAAGGAAAACAGTGCTAGTACTTTTAAGTCCACGTTTGTCCCTACTACTAACCAACTTAAACAAGTGCCTAACCCCGATCTTAAGGATAAAAGATTTGTTAGACAGAGGCCTACTAGACAACGTATGACCCGTCGACCTAGGAATAGACATCAACATCCACATACATTTGGTCCTAGGTTTATCCCTACATGTTTTTACTATGGTGAGTTACGACACATAAGACCCAGATGTCGTCATCTCCCGAACATAAATAAAAATTGAAACTTAAAAATAAATAACAATCAGGCTTGTGTTGGTCAGATTGACTTCCTTATTAATCAGGTGAGTTAATTGACTAAGTTAATGACACAGATGATCGAAAAAGTCCGTCACTAGGCAAGATTTGGTGAAGAAGAGTGATCTGAAAAATTACAAAATAGATCACGGTGCTTTTAAAGGTAAGAACATTTACATATCTAACTGATTAGGTACCTATTTTTGGTGCATGCTCGTACTTTATCATTGTATGACATTGATTTATGCATGCATCATATTTGTTTATTTATTTTCTAAGTAGAAAACTCATGCATATGTTTTATTTTTATTGTGTTTGCCATTTTATTTTCTGTACTTGGTGCATTCATGCTTTGAAATAAAAATAAAAAAAAATGAAATTTTGGAAAATAAAAATTGGTAGAATTTTTTATTACAGCATATATGACATTTTAAAACTTGCATGTCGTGATCATGTATATGCATAATTGATAAGTTGTAGCATAGTTTCCATTACTTGCTTATGTTGATATGGAGTATTAGTATAAGTGTCTCCTTGTACCATCTGCATTGCACACACTATCATATTGTAATGAGACTTAATCGCGTATGTGAGATTTGGGATGTCAGTCACATGTTAGTAAGTTGACTTTGAACATGAATTGACCATATTTATTAGACCTAATCTCAAGCTTATTCCCGATAATAAAAAGTTCAATATCTTATGTTTTTCTTCGGATCATATTTAAGTCGAGCAATTAAGCTTGTGGGGTTTCTCAGAACTGGTGCTTATAGTCAACTGATTTGGGTTAACCGATTTAAAACTCGTTATATGGGTCATTTTAGTTGCTTAATGGAAAATAGCCTACACTTAAGATGTGAAAAATAATTATGAACTTAAAATAATGAAATATGTGAAAATAAAATATGTTCAAAGTCAGGGAGAGAAAAGAAAATATAAATACACAATGAGCTTTTATTTAAAGGTTAAAATGCACTGTAAATGGTTTGATTTTCATAAGTAGGGGAATATACTTATTGGCAGTGATGTTTAGCATATCATTTCTCACAAAATTAAGATTTGGAATCCTGCTTACAAAGGATTAGTAACACTTTACACACATGAGTCACTTATACAATTTACTCCATATTAACTAGAACTGAGTATGTGGGAAGGTTTACTGTACATTAATTATATTTATGCATGAGTGATTATATGTTAATTTTTTTCCTTTGTCATTTGTAATAAAAAGGGGAAGAGATTATTTACAAAGGGATTTTATGTCTAGGGGTTGTTGGGGAGAGACATAGATACATTTTGTATATTGCATAAAAATATGCTGAGAGTTTGCAGTAAGGGGAGAATGTGCATTGCATATCATATGCATAGTTGTTTGAGTTTTGATGTTTTGTGATGTTAATGTTTCAGTTGATGTTTTGATTGACATTAATTTTACGTCTCAAACTATCATACTTATTTGTGTTCATGAGTTTTTTTTATTTCCTGTATCACGTGCTTTTACACTAGGTATTGAGTTTTTTATTTCAGGAAACAGGTTTGACAAGAAATGCAAGAAACATAGCTTGGGTAGTTTAGATTTTTTTGTTATCCTTGACTTATTGTATAGTTTTGTCACATAATATCAAATGGGGGAGTTTGTTAGGTTTTTAGTATTGACGATTCTGTGGACAAAAGGACTAATGTATAACATGTTGTAAAAGTCAAGAACCTAGGATGCAATTTGTATAAATTGGGTTATGAGGTATAGGGTTAGAGCATGAAAAGAGGAGAAACACGGCGCCACATTCTTAGCCTATTACTTGGACATAACTCGAGCGACAAAAACAGAATGTCTGTCGCCCGCCTATCGTTGAGCTCTCTCTCGAGCGACAGTGTATCACTCGCCTGTCCCCAACTTATCGCTCGAGTGACAGGTAGATCCGAAAAATCCTAATTTACATTTCTAAACAAATTTATCCGGCCCATTCAATTATATTACCATCTCCTATAAATATCCAAGCTATTAGACGAAATTTAAAAAAAGTGATTTTTCATTATGTTCATTGCCTCATCTTATTCTCTAAAGCTCCAAGAACATATTCTTTCAATATGAATCTGATCTAAGAACATATTCTTTCATTATGATTCATCCTTTCTTCTTGAGATCATATAGTCACATGTTTAAGGAAAATATCAAATTGAAGAATCCAAAACACCTACTTCCTAAACATCCTACTTTTTCAGTTGAATTTCAAAAATTGCTGGAGGTTGAGAGAGTTAGACTACAAGCGTAGGAAAAGCACAAGAACGAGGAGTTCTTAGAATTTCACTTGGAATAGAAGTTTGCAGAAGATTGTGAGTTTGAAATTTACAGCGGATCTTGAAAGCTAGAGGAGGTAGATTGAGAGATCTAGTAGGTTGGCTAGATAGTATCTACGGTAGCAGATCGTGAGTCTGGAGGAACATCAGATCTTGGAATTGCATGGTTTACAACAGCTAGTGGAACTAGTTTGGAATTGAACTGTAACACACATTGTCTATAGTGGAGGTAACTGATTTGGTTCCAGAGTTTTTACCCAGTTTGATTTTTCTGTCATCATATTGGTGTTATTTATTGCTTTACATATTACAAACTGTGGCAATTCAATTTAGGATAATTGGACGGTTTGTTTAACCATCTAGAAACATTAAAAATGACTTGTTGCTTGTTAATTGTATTATTCTGCACGTAGGGTCAAAAATAAAATCAAATAATTATAACCATTCGATAACTTAGCAGCTGTTAATTTGATAATTCGTAACTTTGAGTGATCAATTAATTGGATAATTTGCAACCTAATAAAACGTGTAATTTGCGATTAGTGTATGTAATTATGGTAGTTATGTATTTTTCCCTACTAGAAAGGGCTTGAGAATTAGCCTAAGCCTACACATGTTTAATTATTAGATACTTTCTGCAAATAAGCTAAAAAACTAAAGTATTTCTTAAGTACACCACTATACCTCCCAAATTGTAAAAGCAGAAATGTACTTGAATTATCTTGGTAGTGGGTTGGTAGAAGAAATAGGTGGTGGTGGTAAAAGGTGCTGGCAGCGACGTAATAATAGAATCTGCGTCGTAACAATTGTAGAATGAGGTGGTGGAAACAACATGTGTAGAAAAAGGAGATGGTCTTAGATGGTGGCAATGATGGATGTCGACGACCAGTTGTGGACCCAAGATTTTGAGTTAGCATGAGCGGTCGTGGATCGTCGACTGTTGTTAGCAATAAAATATTAAGAATCTCATTTGATGCCCATTTTTGCAAAA
>CAIGRB010019954.1:0-17858 GCA_903798255.1 Fraxinus quadrangulata | reverse complement strand
GACACATTCTCTATGAAGCTTTGGTGGTTGTTTCAGACTAAAAGTTCTCTTTGGGCTCAGTTCTTACTGGGCAAAGTTCGAAGACTAAAGTACAAATACTCCAAAGTTGTGTTGAATCTCACAATAAAGATTCGAGAGTACTAGAGTCAATTGAATGAAAAAAGAAGTTGAAGGGACTGAATATAATCAAAATATGATCACACATCAATTTCAACTGAAAACGTTATGTTCCTTATTTTTAGTCTCATATTGAGACTCATTTTTGACATAGAAAATATTCAAATTTGAAACTGATATTGAAGCAAAGTTGTATCCCTTAGAGTTATCTTTTCAACACGTCTTGAATCGTCTCAATCGGAATCGGGAGAAAATGTTATGATAAAATACTGAATGACACACAGTACTAAATTTTCATCCGAAAATGGGCGCTACAGTGCCACATGTTCATTTGTGTTATGATTTTAATGCTTTCAATTAATTGACCACTAGCTAAATGATTTGATGCTAGTCAATTCCGGCACTCGATAGAGGGGAGTTTAGGCGTGATCATAAGAATAACATAACATAGGAAATTATAGGATTCAAGAGAAAGTATAATTCATTTTAAGCATGTTTCATTAAAAAACCACGAACTTGATAAATTCTATATTTTAATTCGAAATAGAGATATTGGAATTTGAATATAGGAATAATTTTTACTCGGCACTCAAGAGAGGGAGTAAAAGTAAACTACTTCTATTGCTCTTGCTGAAACTATAGCTTATGTGCCGACGATAATTTTAAAATGGCCCTCACTGAATCTTCAGCTCTCCCAAAGCACGTGCATAGACATGCATATATGATTAGGGGCTTCAAAGTCTACAACCCAAGAATTTGTAGAATCAACCACCAAACATGACTCAGCAATAAAAAACTCACCAGTACCTTACTGTTTAGCTAGTTCATCAGGGCGGTCTTTCCTCCAGTATCTTTTGCGACTACAGTAGAAACACTTGCCTTTTAGCATTCCATTTAATTTGAGCTTTTCGTTGCTGCATGGCTTCTTGTTAGATCTCTTCATCTTCATTCCAACTCCGCCTTTTGGCTTGGAACTAGAAGAGCTCACAATTGCCATATGAGCATGGCCATTCTTACCTTTAAAACCACTTTCTACATTTTGTAACTCATACATTAACTCAGTTAATGGCATATACATCTTGTGCAAGTGATAGTCCACAATGAATTGTGAAAACATATCGGATAAAGAATTCAATACCATATCAACTTGTGTTTTCTGATCAATAGTTGCACCCAGATTCTTCGTCACATTGAAGTGTGAAATCAAGTCAACATATGATCCTTCACATGCATTCTGGGTTTCATGGGAATGTTTTGCAAAGTATGAACGGCCTCAAAACGAGCCCTCATACTTTGATGTCCAAACATGCCATTCAGGCTTCTTAGTATGTTAAAAGAGGTCCCCTAAGACTCCTGAAGAGATGGAGCACATGAGTAGGATACCTTATGCACTGGGAGTTGATAGTCTCATGTATGCTATGCAATGCTGTGCACTAGACCTGACATTTGTTATGTTGTTGGTATGGTGATTCATATCAATCTAATCCTAGACCGGAACATTGTGTGGCTGTAAAGCATATCCTTAAGTACCTTCAGAGGACAAGGAGTTATATGCTAGTTTACTCATCACGAAATCCTGTTCCAATGGGTTATATAGATTCAGACTTCCAAGCTGATAAAGACTCTCGCAAATCTACATCAGGATCATTGTTTACAGTTGGTAGTAGGGCCATTATTTGGAGAAGTATCAAACAATTATGTATTCCTAATTCCACCATGGAGGTTGAATATGTGGCAGCTTGTGAAGCCGCTAAAAAAGTGGTGGTGCCTGCATCTGTACAGGTAATGTTGAATGAAAAAAAAAAGAAGCTAAATTTAGGGATTAATCAATAGATAATGTTGCACCAATAGATTACAATTTTAAATTTTTTGTGTGACTTTCTGACTTTTTGATTTTACATCATTCTTATATAAACCCCCAAATATCTCTTGCCATCAACCCCATCGAAAAAAAAAAGAAAACAATCTTAGTGAAAAGAGTGTGGACAATAATGCGTCAACTTTGAGTGATCTCAAATATTATCATCATCATCATCATCATCATCATTGGATTCATGAGTAAAAGTGATATTTTTTAGCTCTATTTTAGACATTGATAATAGGACTATTTAGTTCTTAAAAAATTCAAGACGGGAATAGTATAAAATAAACAAAAATTCTAAGAAAAATAAGACCCTAAACTAGTATAATGAACCTAGGACTATTTAGTTCTTAAAAAAGACTGGAATAGTATAATGAACCTTCAAATACATATCTAACCGAATTTTTATTCAGTAATTTCAGTCTTTCTTAAAATATATTGCAATAAATTCTTAAATTTAGATGATTGCTTATTTATAGGCTAGAGAAGTAAATAGATTTAATGAGTTCAATTCCTTTGTTGTAATTAAATGGCTTTTCGTTTTTAAAGATTTTTATACATTTTCAATTAGAGCGTATATTAACTCATATTTCTTTCTTGGTCATTTCAATTGTTATTGAAATTCCTATGATAATCTTTTTAATGAGTGAACATAGAACTCTGGTTCATAAAAAGGGCATGATAATGACTTTTCTCTTGTATAACAAGATCATAAGTTACTCTTTGAATTTAATTACGATTTTTTTACAAAGTAATTTATATGAATCTTCATTTCAGGGTATTTGTCCCTTATTCATATAGTTCTATGATTTAAAAGAAAATAATAGATTTTTAAGCACAATAATATGCTCAAGTGTTTGTTTGGATCTTTTAACTGAAATACATGAATATATTATATTAGTACACGATCTTCAATTTGAGCGTAAATAATGCACGTGAGCATGATACAACCTTTTATGTGAATCTGTATTTGATGTAAACCCACGTAGCGACGGTGACTACGAAACCCACAGGAGATTGAAATCTGACCCAAGAAATTCCAAGACAAATAAAGTTTATGGATTTTGATCCAAAAAACAACAAACCAAAAAACCGACACAATCACAAATGGATATGACGACATTTTGGCTACACGATTTAAGAATTCAAACTCGGAATTTAAAGTTCGATCCAAAAAAATAATCCAATCAAAAAATCAAGACAATTACAAGAATATCTCGACCTCGTGATTAAAAAATCTACGAACCTCACTTAGATTCTTGAATGCCACAAAGATTATTCATCTTTGATAAGTTCGATAAATTTGTCCATCAAAAACAAAGAAGAAAGCAAAATGCCTCTCAATTTAATTTCATAATGTCTTTCTTAGTTTACAATGAAAGAAATAATGCATATTTATACTAAAATCCTAAAACCTAGTTTAACATGGAAATAACCCCAAAAGATTACAATGATATAATAAAATTCTATTTAAAACGAAATTAACTTGAAAAAATTACAAAAGATATGTTATAGATAGAATCCTAACTATATAAGGAAACTCGCAAAATTTCAAAAATTCTGCCCCGAATTATTTCTGTGCGGCCGCATGGTATGTTTACTTACACTCGCAAAGAACAGCTTCTGGCCTCCACTTTGCTCTTGATATGCTTGGTTGCGACCGCGTGAGTTTCACAACTATACAGTCGCATAATTATGAACAATAAAATCACAATTACAAGGTAGAAAATTAACGCCAAGAATGTTCTCCTAATTCAGCAAACGCCTAATATGGGCCCAAACACTAAGCAAAACAGAAATATTCCAAATAGAGAGTACCAAACATGAAAACTCGATCAAACTCAGATTTAATCATCGATCTACAAGCAAATCTCTTAAATCTTAAACCTTAACAAAAAATATATTTGTTATACAGGATTTCACAACTATTTTGGCTAGAACGTCATAAGAAATTACAGATTGAAACCAAGAAGAAGGCTAAGAACTAGAGAGAGAAAAAAGGAACTCAAACAAAAAGCTAGAAATGAATGAATCATTCAAACTGTTCCCGAACTCCAAAAAGTCATAGTGGAATGACTTATTCTCAGCCGTAGATTATATTCAATGATCCATCATCAACATGAAGAAACACAGTCCAAGTTAAAGATTGAGAGCCAATCTGGGGTTGCCATGTGGCCATCCATCCAGTTGGCGTTTAAAAGAGTTGTTATCTCCTAAAAACACGTTTTCTTTACATTTTTTATAAGTAATCATTTATTTAATTTAAATGGGTTTTTTTTTGGTAAATCGAATACATGAATGAAAGAAGCCAGTTTTGTTTATGAAATTTTCATTTTTTTTCTCCTAAGAATAATTATAAATCACAATTTATTTAACAATTGAATTATTTGAAATTATGAGGTTATTAGTCTAGGATTTATCTTTTTAACCGTTAGGAAACTTCCTAGAGAAGTGTGGGCTAATGAAGTATCGAGATCATTTGGGTCCCACCTAGAGTAGTGTGGGAAAATGAAGTATCGAGATCACATTGGAGGTGGGACCCAAAAAGAAACTTGAGAACTTATTACTTGAATCATATTCTCGATTTATTTGCAAACTTGAACCGATGTAAAATGGAAGGGTATACATTCCACAATTGTAGAGTCTATTGGCTTCTTATCATTTGGATAGTTATTTTGGAATCAATTTATTAGAAATAGTGCTACATAATTATGGTTCATTTACATTAACATCTAGTTTATTTCAAAAGGATTCAAAAAACTTATGAATGGGAGTATGAAAGTGTACCCTGCATATATATGAGATAAATTTTTGCTTAACTCAAGATAAGAAGAAAAGAAAGAATTACGCAATCTCCAAATGATTTTTTGAAGAAAAAGAAAACAAAGAAAGAATATATCTTTTGTTTTACGACCTCATATTCTATTTTCATGTGAAGAGAGGTTTTTCTAGAATTATAAATGAATTGTTAGAAACTCATTTGGAATAAGATAATAATTGACATCTTTGTAAGTTGTAACTACATCACTCACTCCAATTAAGTAAAAAAAAAAAAAAGAAAGAAAAAAGAAAAAGAAAAGATCATCAAGATTAAAAGAAAGCATAGTCTTCGTTTAAAGTTCCACAAGAAAATGTGAATAATCTCTAATTTTAGTTATTTATTCATTAAATTAAGCTATAATTGTGGACATTAAAGAACCGTTGTCTTGAATTTTTTTAGTGTTCCAACGAAACATAATTCACGACCCTAGAACTTTTTGTCACTGTTTTCACATGATTTATAACCCCCTAGTCTATGTCAAATTTTCAATACCTTCACGTGATATTCAATCATGATTCCCCATCCGACAAGAAATCCAGATTCATTTATAAATAATTTACCATATCATTGTATATATTGACGAGTTGTATGATAAAAGAGAATTATACATTATTGAAAAAGTATTTAAATGGATAACAAATACAACGAATTTGACAATATTCAATTAAATAATAGCATCTTCAAAAAAACTCTATATTTTTAAAGAACATATTCTACAATTTAGATAGCACTATAAATTTAGAGAGCAAAATGTTTTAAGTACTCAAAAAAGATTATTTTTATTTAATACTTAATTTTATTACTCCCAAAAAATATTTATTGTTTTTCCCTATATTTTATTTTCACCAATTTCCTAATTATTATATTATTCTCCATTGAAAATTGAATTATTTTTAATGCAATGAATTATAGAAAGTGGGTTTGGCTCTCAAAATGTGAAGAGACAATCTCACTCTCTACATTAAATGCTAATTTAAAGAGTCCCTTGAAACATAATTTTAAAAGTTGGCTCTTTAAAATACAAAATATCTTATATTTAAACAGTTTCTTGAACATTCTCTAAGATGTAAAAATTTCTGATGGATCAAGAAACACTGTAATTAATTGAAGGTTATTGTTGCTCCATAAAAAAAGTTCAACACACTAAATATATCACTAATGTAGGTAAAATATTTTAGCCCGTTTGGTCCAATTATTTGGTATTATCATTTTTGGAATGGTATTTTTTGAAAATTTGGTGGTTAAAAAGGAAGGAAAAGTTTTCGATTTAGTGTAATATTATTTTATTAGAGAATGTGTAACTGAAAAGAAGAGAAAAAAATATATTATAATTTTAATAAGAGCCAAACCTGGTGTAAGTTGATTGAATGTACTTTTAATTCATTTATAAAATTCACTTATTATCACACATTTGAGTCACATTTTTCAAACAACCACTTATTAGCCGAGTTTGGAATTGGTTAAAATATTAATTTTAATTTTAGTCAAAGTCAACAATTTATTACAATCAAATATTTTATGGGTTCCACAACTTTTTAACAACACATTTAATTAATATTTATCAAAATTTACTAAAAATCTGATTTTAATCGTAACTAAACACGGCTAATGTTTAAGAAATCAGTTTGTATATTGAATCGAAAACGACGATGTCAGAGTCAAAAAGTTATATGAAACTCAATTCAGAGCCTGTTTGAGTCCCTTTTTTTGTGTAGAATATATTTTAGATTAGTAGATTGATGGAGAATGTATAATTAAAAAATAAGGAAAAATTTTGTATTGCGTATAATGTTATTTTATTAAAGAATGTGTGATTTAAAAGAAGACGGGGAAAAATATATTTTGAAAAAAAAAAATGAAGATCAAACAAAGCTCAGTAAGATAAGCAACAAGTTTATCTCCGAGAGAACATTTGGTGAGATTAAATAAGAAATGAATGTGATTGAGACCAATAACAATGAGATTTGCGGTGAATATTCTGTCAATCTCACCATATGTTCAATACACTAAGTAAATGAAGTCCGAGCTCGCCAACTTGTCATTTTTTATGGTCAGTTTTAAGGGTAAGTTTCAATCAACATAATTGTGAAAAAATAGACCATGGTAGACATCTTTTCATTATTCCCTTCCTGAAACGAGGTAAATTGGGAGCTACTTTTAGAAGAATGATTTCACGAAATCAACTAAATAGTAATATTGAACTAACCCAACATAACGCGACTTGTCGACGTATAATCACTTGAGCCCCTTGCTATTACATTTTGTTTATAAATGTTCTTCCCTAATTAATATATGGTACTATAACTTTTGTTACGCATTGAAAAATTAGGACCCATGAAAGGGGCCCATTAGCCTACGTGGAGAACAGTTCGAGAGCTCATGCCTCATACATCGACATAGGGTAGTTCAGCTACATGCAGGCGAATCAATTCAGGTGCGAACGACCTGTCTTCTCAACGTAGAACACCTGGACCGACCTCGTTACATGCAGACCCCATGTTAAGAGCCGGCCCAGGACGAGGTAGTAACGAAATCTTAAATGGATCACACCATGTGAGTTGACAAGACAATTCACTGCCACTGTCGCCATCGTCATCCTATTTGGTCAAATCTAAAGTACAAGCTACGCTTTATGGACATAAAAGTGGTCATAGCATTCAAAATTAAGATTGATTGATTTATATGACAAGAAAGGGAAGTCATTTGGATAAGGCCATGTGTACCAACATCCAATGGACTCCATTCATTTTCTCATATAAAAAAAGTCACACTTAACGCCATTCGAGGATAATTCAAGTTTAGACTCTCAAAATTATATTTTTGCCACACACACTTATTTTTTACCCCAAAGTTGGCCCCCATTTTTTATATTGGATGTTCACGTTTAAAGCTCTTACACACCCTAAAACTACTTCACCAATTAATTTGACCCTCAGAGTGCGCACGGCCAACTCCACCCCTCCTGAAAAAGGTCACGTGTAACTAACAGTTTGTCTCAGTGTGCAGGAATCCAGCTTGCGTGGATGTGAGAGGAATTGAAATCTGTTGGCCACATTACTGGTACATTTTTTTGGGTCAATAACTTTTATCAAATGGCATTTGCTGTAAAGAAGTGAAGTTGATGTCATAATTTGCATGATAGCAGCAACATGTGGTATATGAAATATCTAGATCTGATCAGACAGTCGAATTAATCGTTCCTGTTTTTTGATGGATTAAGGAATACAATAATTGAAAATGGTGGGTGTTTAAGAATTGAAGGGTCCGAAAACGTAGGTGGAGACATAAAAGAGAGAAAAACACTGCTACAAAAGATGAGAGGTATAAAAGCAAAATAAGAAGCAACGATTCTGAAGTTTACTCTTTTTCCAAGGGAGAACCGTAGGAAAAGAGCCTTCCATCTAGGTCCCTTACACCTCCTTCCACCCTCCACTCCTCCTCCGATGCTCTGACCGCCGCCATCCGCCACCACCATTCAGGTGCCCATTTCTTTTTCTTTTTTATTAATTCATTTTGTATCATGGTGTGTTAGACTTTATTAGTTTAGAATTGTTGTTCTAATGCATGGGATGCAAAGCATCACTTGAACATGGGTCGACTTGAACGAATAGTGAATTCCCGAACCTTTGAAAAAATTTGTTGCTTCTATATCTATCATCCTTACCTCATGTATCACTAAGGGATCATTTAGCGGCCTTAACCGGTGACCTATAGGGCGTGTTTATCTCTTGGGGATGAAGACTAACACACCATTTCAATTTTTCCCCTTTTGATTGCTATCCGCATAAACAAATATTAGTTTGATCTAAGTCAGTAAATTTTGACAATAATCTGATAATTAATAATAAATCATTATTTAATGTGAGAAACTCGTGATCATGTCAAGACCTCTTTTATCCTTACCAAGCCACATTTATCAGCACACGGAATCGATATCTTTGAAACGAAGGGATTAACGTAAATATAGCAATTTTGCAATGCATTAGATGTGTTTGTTAAGATGTCACGCTCATAAATTTATTATCTAGACCAATTGAAAACCAAATTGCAACAATCTTTTTCATATTTGAAACTTTGCAGCTGGATCAAAAAATGCAGTGGAACAAGATCTGATGAGTAAAATTCTTGAATTCATATTCTTTGCATTCTGATCGACATTCTTGTGGTAAGAGCTAAGAGAAATGGAGGATAATGGCGGAAGCAAAGTGACAGGAATAAGGCAAATTGTTAGACTCAAGGAATTCCTTCAAAAATGGCAAAACGTAACGCTTAGCCACAAGGGTACTAACATGCGATCTTCCAAGAATCATGTGCCTGGAGGCATTTCACCAGCAATTAGTAAAAGGTTGATGGGCACGAATACATATTGCGACTCGGATGAGGATGGTTGCCAGAGCCCAGAACCACCGCGTGATGTTCCAAAAGGTTACCTTGCAGTGTATGTTGGGCCGGAGCTTCGGAGGTTTATAATCCCCACTAGCTATCTTAGTGATCCACTATTTAAGGTGCTTCTAGAAAAGGTTGAGGAGGAGTTTGGATTTGATCATAGTGGCGCGCTCACAATTCCGTGCGAGACTGAGACCTTCAAGTATCTCCTCCAGTGCATGGAAAATCATCGAAAAGAGCAAGCTGAAGGCAGCACAGGTTAAGTCCCGTTATCACTTTTCCCTTTTACACGATTCATGAATTTGACCTCTTGTTTTATCTTCTCATGACGAAACTTTAACTAGCTAAGATCGGAAGATGCATTGGAGGTATACTTGGAGTTGGAGGGCTCTATAGATTACGCTATTTAGTCTTAGGCTTTTAAATACTTGCGATACTATTGGTTTCACCTTACCAAACAAGCCATCATTGTAATGACTGTGTATGCTCGTATTATTTATTTAAATTTGTGTGCGCTAAACTTGATAATCTGAACAAATTTTGCAGCTGGGACATCATATTCTGTTGAGGAATGAGGAAAGTACCTTGGTCTCTTCAAAGATTGATATATATTAGGTGGCGTGTATGACAAAGGTCTTTTTGTATGGAAATTTAACATTTTTTTTGTTTCATATTTCTTTTCTAATGACAAATATTAGATAGATAGAATTATTTTTGCCAGTTACAGCAACTGGTTGTTCCGGGCATTTTTAGCTTTGCCAAATTATTCACGAAAATAAGTCTAATTAAAATCACTGCAAGTGTACGGTTCGTTACAAGTAATAAAGTGAACTTTTTGAGTTCAAGTATCGTCTCACAGGGATTGATTAGTTCAAATTCAAATTATTGCGACCTTAACCGAAATAATGAAATTGAAGTGTTGTTGTAATGAAATTATAACTAAATTAATCTAATTATGCTATGATGAATTATTTAACTAAACTGAATGCAAATTATGTTGAACGTAATTTGGAGTTTTTGAATGTATGATGAATGTACTAGAATCACGAATCTCTATGTAATATTTTTCTCTAAACCTAATTCTACACATTGACACACGATCGGAATATTCAAGAATTAATGCTTCTAACTTATTTAACAGTCTCTCTCGAGTAAAGTTAAACATATTTCAATATGTCACTCGACTGTATCTTTATGACGGATGCGAACATATAAGAATGCATGAATTTTTATGAACAATTAACGATTCACCTAGGGTATAGCGGTATATTTTTATTTTCTATCGGACCCTATGATGATTTATATTATGTCGAACTTATTCTTCTTATTTTGAATGTATGAAACAAGCCACCAAACTCACACAATTACGTATACAATAATTATGGAGAAAAAGAAATTCATATAAATCATTCAAATATCTCAAAATGTGTTTTTGATTGTCAAGAATGTAAAACTAAGAATTAAAAATTATCTTACATAGTTTATCTAGCCCTATTACTGATTTAATCTAGCCTAACATGGTAGAACAAAGAAAATCAGAAAAATCAATGAAGAACGGCATCACCAATTTGATTCTTGAATTAAATCTTCGCGTCATGGTGTTGTTCTTCTCATTCGTGCCTCTTTTTTCTTTTTAAAAACTCTTATGTGTCTCTTCTTCTCGTTCTGGACGGTCTTAGAGTTTTTATACGCATCAAAAGATTTTTTTCCATAGATATTTTAATCAAAATTGGAAACCAGAAATTCGCGTCAAAATCTTTAACTATGCGACCGCATAGCTCTCAAGGACTGCACCCTGGAATTGGCTGAAGGGTCCTATGCGACCGCATAGTTTAATCATCTTCCAAAAATGTGGCAATTTGATTCTTGAACTTTAGTTTTCAATTCTTGACCTCTTTTCTCACTTCTCCTTCGAACAATACTTCATTCCTTAGCTCAATTCGATCTCGCTATCTTCACATCTTCATTTCCTCTTTCAGGTCATCTTTTGGTTATTTGCACATTGGTCCCTGAACTTGGGTTTTCTTGCAATTTAGTCCCTTTTTTTCCATTTTTCTCATAATTTATGTCATATTCATCATTGTTATCCTGCATAACACAAATTACATCGAATTAAACTATATTCCACATATTTATTGTCAATTATCCATGTTTGTGACATCTGATAAGTGTGTAAAACGCACTTATCAGATTGCATGATAAAAAGGGTAGAAGCATAAACGAGACGGAGGATAGGATCGCAGCAGTACATAGAGAAAATAAATTCCAGATTTTTGGAAATAATCAATTGATAATTTGTGTAAGATTTTGGAATCAATCACGTTCTGTTAACAATTCATCGAGCGATTTACATTATGCAAGGAAGAAGAAGAACAATTGTTGGGATTGGTGTGGCAAAAATCAACAATAGTTCGAAGGATTTTTATCATGTTTATTTAAATTAAACCCTATGATATTGTTTAACTTTTTTTTGTTTGATTTCAACATTATGAGTGACTAAATACTTTTTTTGTTAAGATGAACGATGTAACTTAGGGTTTATTTATTTTTTGTTTAATTTCAAGATTTCATGTCACTTCAACACATGTTAATTATTTATTGTGTGTTTAATGCTTCAATTGTCTTTGCAAAAATTGATTGATTTAGGGATAGTATTGAGATGGAGAGGTGATGTATGATTCTAACTCGTACAATAAATAATATAGCTGTCATAAGAGAACGAGAGATATTATAGGTTGTGCAATCCAATTGAATTCTTGTAGGTTAATGTGTTTATATATGTGTGAATTTATATAGAGATATGGTAAATTTAGGCATATGAGTATCATTAGTGTTACTCGAGAAAAATCACTAGCTACATTAGGTTAACTTGATTGTTGGTACGTATGAAAAGGGGTTGAATGAATTAGAATTAGATGAAAACGAGTTATGTGAAATCGAAAATCCTGACTACCGAACCTCATAATCTTCTCAATCGCTTTAATTTGATTTCTTTACTTAATTTAGTAGACTTTAGTTACAAACCACAAATTGATTTGATAACTGGTTACCATTTAACTTAAATTAAAGTTATTTTAGTTTAAAATTTGATAGTAGATAGTAGTCTCTATAGGACGATATTCGGACATAATAAATTCACTTTATTACTTGCAAATCGCAGCCAACCGAGGTCATTGCTTGTCGCGGTTGATCGCGGTCAAACAAAAAAAATCATTTCTTTTAAATTCAAAAAAAAAAAATACAAAATTTGGAAAAAAAATCACACAATCACAACTAATTTTATTGAACTAAAGTAGATGTAATATATAGTTGATGTGTTTGAATTATTCATTTGGAATTTTGAATACTATTGTTTACCGTAAGACATGTTACTACATTAATTACCCTGATAAGAATCACATCAAACCCTTTTAGTATAGTGTGTGGGTGATTAAATTCATCGACAACAAGAACATCACCCCCTTAATTGTCTTTTAGTTCCTATTGTTGCACTAGTCGTGGTACATAGGAAAAAGTTACCTACACTATAATGTGGAGCTAGTTTTGAGTAATTTGACCCTATTCATGAAAAAAAAAAATTGAAGATAATCTAACAAGAAAGAAGGCTACCTACAACGTAGAGTGAAAACTAAATTCAAAAACCAGCAAGATCCCAAAAATAGAAGAATGAACAAAATAAAAATAAATAAATAAACACACCAAAGTGTGTTGAAATAGTAGCAAAACAACTATAAGTGCTATCTCTATCCGGCTAAAACTTGGTCATTGATTAGAAATTGGAAGGTGATTGAGCGGTTGATGAAAATATCCATATCGCATTAATAGTTTGCTATTAGGGAAATTGAAAAACAAAGAGTGCAACACAAGTGATGAAAGAGTATATTGATATTATTGGGATTTGGTTTTGTTTGGGAAAAGGGACTTTGGAAGTTGAACTACATGACTTGATTTGAGAAATATCGGTGGAATTGAGAATGTTTAACACACACACACACACTTAAGAGCTAAATATACGGTATGTGGAGTTTTAAAATAATTTTTGATTCTTGTGTCTCATTTACTTGTTTAAATTTTGTGATATGCATTTTGAAGAAATATTGAATTGCTTATATCGAGTCAATTATAATTGTTAAGATTCTATATAAGGATCTATTATGCTTTATTTGAGGACGAACAAATGTTCAATATAAACTGCTCAAGCAAGAATTCTTGAACATCGAACAACGAGTTTAGTTATTCATGATCAAGAAGTATTGAATTCTCTTTCGGATAGGCTCTAAAATACCCATTTTAGACCAGTTCTCGGAATTGAAATATGCTCACCTCTAATGTAATCAATGAAAGCTTGAGAAAGAAAGGGTTCTTTTGGTTTGAGTGAACGCAAGTTGAGTGTTATTAACAGCACGATATCTAGTTGATTATGTTCGACTCCTTGACTTTGATAAGATTAAACTTGATTAATAAAGAGAATCATACTATAAAATTTATCTAGATGAATAATAAAGTTACCAACCATGTTTAAAAGTTCAAATCGCATCAAATGCATTGGGAATTTGAGTAAACAATATTGAGGAACTAAACCCTAACTGCAAAAAGAAGAATTGAATAGCCGGTACATGCGGAGAGAGAAAATGTAAAACCGTCTTTAATTTACTCTCCAAATCCATAGATTAATAAGGAGAATCATAATATAAAATTTATCTAGTTGAATAATTAAGTTACCAACCATGTTTAAAAGTTGAAATCGCATCAAATGAATTGAGAATCTGAGTAAACATTGAGGGACTAAACCCTAACTGCAAAAATTAGAATTGAATCCTCGGTACATGTGGAGAGAGAAAATGTCTAACTGTCTCCAAATCCATAGTATCCTTTGACCATTCTTAACTAAAATTCTTATACACCATTTCTTTGTATATTGAACTAAAATATTCACTATTTTTCTCTCATAGGCTTGAGGAGTTTGTATGAACGTCCTTTCTTCACATGTCATGTCTCTTGGTTTTATGCTTATGGAGTCTATTCACTGCACGAATTTACTTTTATTCAATGACACTCCAATATTACTGAATTACCGGACTGATTTCTCTCTCTCTCTCTCTAGAAATAAATTGGCTTTGAACATTTATATGTGTATAAGAGAGAAAAAGAGAATTAACTTGAATCGTTACAAAAAGCATACGAAATAACAAAAAGAGTATGTTATGAATTGATCGCAATATAATTACAACAATGAAGTAAATAAGAACAAAATAAGAACACAATGATTTATGTGGAAACCCAATATGAGAAAAATCCAAGATCTCAATATTTTCAATTGAAATATAAACTCTCGACCTCTGAAGATGTTGTTGAATGTGCTATAGAGATAAAATTATGTGGAATATATATATAGGAGTCTCTTTTTGTAGTTCTAGATGAAGCAAAAAAAAAACCCCATCAAATTTGGGAAATTTGGAATAAACTCGTCACGGTGACGCCTTGCGCCTGGTGTGTTTTCTTCAATATGGGTGTTGGCACTACGCCCCTGCTCTGCATCTCTTCCATGGAGCCGCGATGCCCACTTTCAAATCAAAACTTTTTACTTAATCTCAAAATCCTTTTTTAAGCCAATTTACCAATTCTTAATGAAATTTGATATTTTTTAATCAGGACTATCAAATCAAAACTCCCTAGAATTTCTTTATCCAATCAAACAAAAAATTAAAAGGAATTTGGGTCACATTATAACAAATTTATAATTTAGGATATATTTTATCAAAAGAACTATCAAATATCAATATTTTAAGCGCTAAATAAGTGTATAAAATACACTTATCAGTTGTCATCTCTTATATGCCTACTGTTATAAGATTAAATGTTCAAACCCTTCACAAGATTTTAATAATAAGTATGTGGAGTTCCATCTATGTCCTACGTTACTAATGAAGGTTGTTTTATGTGACACCCCAGTTTCGTCACAGAATTTCTCAAATGCTTGTTTTCTACTAGGTGCAATCGTGATATAGATTAATGCATTCTTAATTCGGTGAATTTCATCCTTAATATGTTTTAAACTATCTTGTACTATTAAATTAAAAATATGGTGAACACATCGAATATGAAAAAAAAAACCACCGAAATCAGGTTGAAGCGCCCTATGTAATTTATCGATAACATGGTTATTTATACTAGCGTTGTCGAACGTAAAAGAACGAATTTTACTCTTACATTTATATTCTCTAATAATATTCATAATAGCATTAAATATATTGTTAGCATTGTGCGAGAACTCTATGATTTAAAAAAAAAATTATACAAGACCCAAAGTGTCTATATAGTGTGAAGTTATAGCTATGTAACCTCTTTTATTAATCCCTTCCCACAAATCCAAAGTTAAAGATATCATACCTCCATATTTTTCTAAATCCGCAATTAATAGTTTCTTTGAATTAAAAAAATATTCAATTGTATCAAAACGAAGAGCATTTCAACTTACCCCAATGTACCTCGGTTGAAGTTATTATTTGACGTAGGAAACGAACCTATCTTCTCTGTAAAGATTGTTGATGTAAGGGAGGCTGCCGAGGAAGAAATAAGTCTTGTAAAGAAGAAAATGGGGAGGAACACTAGGAATGCCACCTGAAGGAAAAGCCTAAATATTGTTGGGTGGGAGGGTTGATGAGATAGCCTTCCCGGTGATGGATATGCTCCCTGCCGAGGTTCAAGGGACTACGAGGGTTCATCACAAATATTGGACTGACAAGTACTCTTCGTATGCTAAAACGTGCGATGCAGTGGATGTGGTAGAGGAGGGTTTAGCCCTACAGGCTCGCTCTCAAGGGTTCTTTTTAAACGTTCAAATGGAGCTGAGGCGACTGTAGGGCCTCAATAAGGATTATCTTGCCAAGGTAACAGATGCCAAGGTGGAACTAGCTAAGGCCAAAGCCAAGGCATCTTCTGCCAATGAAGCCATGGAGGCCTTCAGGGTTAAGCAGGCCGAGGCGGAGTCGAGGGTGGATGCAATTGCTAAGGAGAATGAATAGTTAAAAAATGAGGTCCATCTTTGTAAGGCCGAAGTGAATGGTTTGACGAAGCGCGTGGAAAACTCCAATAACTTACAGAAAATCGCTTTGTCAGCCCTGCAGGTGGCCAATAAGGATAAGGGAGAGTTCAGAGTCAAAGTTGAGGATCTGACTGCTGAGGTGGATGGTTTGAGGCAGCAGTTAAGGGGAGCCAGAGAGGCGACAGTGAACAAATACATTTCACATTACCATGAGATAGCTGAATACGACGGTCTCGATATATATTGGCTGGGAGTTACGTACAATGAAGTGTTGGTGAGGCTCGCGAGCTGCGCCCTAAATTGGCCTGACCGCTTTAAAGGAAGAGTTCCTGCCTGTCGAACCATCCACTCCTACCAATGAAGCTGAAGACCAAGTGGAAGTGGTAGATGTTTCTGAGGAGCCTCAGCAAGATAATGCTACTGCCTCTTAGGATAGTCCCTTTGTATTGAGTTCGATCTAATTGTAAATAAATCTTTCCAATTTTTAATTTGATGGTTCATTGATTTGTTGTATTCGTATCCACAGTAAACAGTTCAAATGTATGAGTTTATCACTTTTAACCAGTAAGTTAACTACTAATGGACTTGCCAAAATGGAATTTGATTAAGTAGTCTGAATGCGTAAGTTCGTTATGACGTACGTTAATCCATAAGTTTTGTCGTAATATACAGGCTCGCTATACTTTAATTATTTTAATAGAAATTCTACATGGGCTCGCCATGGTTATTTTAGTAAAGACGCCACATGGGCTCGTCATGCTTTGACCACCCTAATCATTGAGCTTATGGGCTCGCCATTGTTGCACCGTAATAATATGTAGCGCATGAGCTTGTCATAATTTAAATTGCCATGGGTTTGCTATAATTGAGTTTTTCATACATTGTCATAGTCAAATGCGAATAGCCATGAGCTCGCTATGATTGCGCTTTTAATAAACCATGATATAAGTGCGTCATACGTAAGTCCATTTGTGGGCTTGCCATGTTTGGATTTTATCAATCGGAACGTATGGGCTCGACATAGCTATTATAGTTGATCAAAAGCGATATGAGCTTGTTATACTTAACGTATGAGCTTGTCATAGTTCAAACACAGAAGGTACGTGCATTGTACAAGCAATGATCAGGATTTTTATCGATCGTACATCCTCAAATGTTCGACATTCCAAGGGTGGGGCTGCACTTTTCCATCTAGGCTTTCAATTAAGAAGGTTCTTGGTGATACGAACCCAACTAAGAATTGATCTTGGGAACCCACAAACAAGATGGAACCAACCCAACAAAGTTAGAAATCACGTCGCGCAAAGATCAACCCGACCTATTGTTTAACCCGTATCAAAAATCGAGATTACGCGTAAGAAATGCGACCCGTTGATTACCCGAAACAAGAACCGTGAAGTGGGAACGCCACAAAAGGATTGCGAACCTTTTGATAAGTTCAAGTTAGAACTTTAAACAACCATCAAGATCATGGAGGAACAAAACTCTCAAATTTAGTTTAATTCTCTCAAAATAATCAAAAGTCTCCATTACAATGAAATATGAAAACCTATTTATAACAAAGTATGAAAAAACCCTAGAATCTAGTTTAAACCGGAAATAGTTCAAAAATATTGCAAGAATCATAA
>CAIGRB010019943.1:35496-48751 GCA_903798255.1 Fraxinus quadrangulata | reverse complement strand
ATAATTTTTTTGAATTAAGAAAAAATTTAATGGTATCAGATCGAAAAGTATTTCGACTTACCACAACGTACCTCGGTTGAAGATATTGTCGAATGTAGTTTATGAAATATTGGTTCTCCGCTATTGCTAGCGGCAACTCCAACACGGCAACGAACTTCATCATTCCCGTTCGAGTTTCCTCCTCTGAATACATTCACGTAGAAGTAGTAGTAGCACCGGCGGCTTGGAGTACCAAACTGTAGTTGTGTTTGACCAGCCGGAAAAAGTCCATGTTTGACCGCATAGTTTTTGTAGTGACGATTGAGGTGGGTAGTTTCAATGCCTTTTTGACATGTCAGTCATTGTTAGCATTTTTTACATATTGCTTTGATTTCTTGAAGTCCATCGACCACACAATCAGTGTTAACCAATTTGAAATGGTCTAAACATTTTGCCTGCTTCTTCCCCTTTCTCTTCCCTCTTACATCGAGAATATTTAATGTGGGTTCTTCATCTTGTTTCAAATNCATGCATCCATTTGCTAATAATAGAAATTGAATGTTGAAGATTTGAAGTAGAATGTAGAAAATAGAAATGTAGAATTGAAATGTGAATGAAGATTATGTAGTAGTGTATAAAATGAATTGTAAAAGTAAAATCAAGATAATAATGTAAAAAAATGTAGAAGATGAAGATGATAATAGAATGAAATGAATGAATGATATTGTTGAATGTTGATAATTTGTAAATTGTAGAGAGTAGAGAATGAGAGGATTAGTGGAAAAAAAATTTGATTAGGGGGTGGGTATTTATAGAGAAAAAAATAAAAATAAACAAAAAACAAAAAAAAAATCAGTGACCAAAGTGGTCACTAAATTTTGATTTTATTTTTTTTTAAATAACGGATCGTGGGCTTGTTGCAAGCTGCTCGCCGAGCAGCTCGCAACAGGACGAGCTAAGAGCGAGCCGACCCGTTCAGCTCGTGCTCAGGCTCGTCTTTTGACGAACCCGAGCGGCTCGCGGGCTGTTACAGTACGAGCCGAGCGGCCGAGCCGACGAGCCGCTCGATTGCCACCACTAGTTATTTATCATGATTGTCTTAATCATAATATTTTCGTCTATTGTAGGACATACTCGTGTTTAGATATACAAAACAAGAGTGAAGGGATGTTGACACTCGTTTCTTCAAGATGGAGAGGATGATACCGAAGAGAGGTATATTTTAGGTAATCATATCACATTTTAAAAAAAATTTACGGAGACGCAGCTCCTTGGCGCTGGGTCTCGATTTTTAGGACCCCTCCCCCAATTCCCTAATTTATTTTCCCCTCTTCTCCTTTCCTTTCTTCTTTTTGCCTCCCCTTTACCACTCCATTCTCTCTTCAATTTTTTTTTCCCACACACATTCCCCACCAACACACGCACACACGAGTTTGATTTTAACACTTGAACTAGTCGTGTTTTCCTCTTTCTCCTCCAAGCTAAGGACACAAGGTACACTTTCGAATTTATCTATATGCTTTTCGCTATTTGAAGTATCCACTGTGGAGTATGGTAAACTTTTTGTTATGGGTTTGGTAATTTAAGACTCATATTTTTGAATCAAAGTGGAAAATTTTTGTGCTCACTAAGTGTTTGATAATATGCCTCGATGAATTTTCGTGTCCACTTTATGCTAATTCCTTCTATATCTTTTGTGGCACTTCTATCTCACTTCACACACATCCACATTCATGTCATTAGAGTTATTTTGTTGTGGAATTTTCATGTGTTGTGTCGTATATTGGATGCATCCTATGTGCTCATTAGTTGGTCATGATTGTGCACTTTTGTGCTAATTCTCCTCAACCCTATGTTAACATCCTCATGAGCCTTTTCTTTACGTTTGGCATTCTATTATATCTTATCCATTCTCTTCCTTCTACTAATGGGTTCTATATTCTATATATGCTCAGGTTCATTTCCTCCAAAAAAGAAATTGAAAGCTACTTCTTCATCTTCCAGCTTATTTGATAGGAGCAAATTCGTCAGTGCCGATGTCTCCGAACGTTATAACAATATGGTGGTACATAAGTGCTATATACTGGAGAGGGGATTTGAGAATTATATGCAGGCACAACTTGAACATTGCCATTGGGAAACTTTTTCCAGGCAGCCACGCCCAGCCCTAATACTCGTTGTGTGAGAGTTCTATGCCAATGCGAAAGAACACAAGGATTTTCGAGCGTTTGTGAGAGGCAAATGGATATCGTTTGATCGAACATCCATCAATCAGTTTTACAATCTGCCTGATAATGAGGTGGACGACTATTCTCAACTACAGAACTTGGGCGTTGATCCGAATGAGGTTATTTGCATTTTGCCAAAGCCTGGGACTTCGTGGAAGCAATCGGGGGATGATGTGATTAATTTCCCTGCTTCAGGTATGACGGCAGAATGCAAGGCATGGTATCATTTCGTCTCGGCCAAAGTGTTGCCAAGTGGTAATCTGAGCGAGGTCACTAAGGAACATGCAACATTGAACTCCGCAATTCAACGTGGGTTGTCTATTGACGTTGGCTGGGTTATCCACAACAACATTTTCCATACATTGCGTCGCTCCACTAATGGTGGCTTAGTGCACCCCTCTATGATCTACGAATTGTGCTTGAAAGGTAGGGTTGTCATCCACCCATCTAAAGAGGTCATTCATCCGAAATCTGTAATTACATGGGATCGTACTTGGAAATTCATGAGCCGGTCACACCACCACCCAAATCTGTCGAGCGGCCATCGAGATACCATCGACTGCAGCCTTCTAGTGACTCTATCCTGGACCTTGCTGCACAGTTGAACATGATGTAGCTGTAATTAAATTCGATACAGAACTATATGTCCGCCCAATTCCATTATCAGAATAAATTCAACTCGGTCCTAGCTTTCATTTACTCTGACCATACTTTCCCTCAACCACCTTAACTGTTTGATCACACTGCACATCCGACCACTCCTCGAGATGACACCGATGACGTCGAAGACAATTAGTGTCTTCTCAGGTAAGTATTCCTCCCGATCTTGATTTTTAACATTGGGGACAATATTTATCTTAAGTTTGAGGGTATTTAGTTGGCCTATGCTATGTGTGATTGGCATGTTTATTTTGTGTGATTGTGATTGGCAGGTTGTGTGTGTTAAAAAAATAATAAATAATATTACTCTATAATTTACATTTTTGTGTGCTTGTGTGAGTCGGATAGTCTTGTTTCTATGATGAATATAGTTGAGAGCATGTATTGGTTTACAAATGGTGATGAATCATGTGCTTGAGTTTTAATTAGCTTATCCATTATAAGCGTGACAATCATTATACACTAAAGTGAGTATAGCGTCGTACAAGAACATGAGTACAATCATTATACACTAAAATGAGTATAGCGTCGTACAAGAACATGAGGTTCATAGGCTTAGGTGATAGAGATGACCTAGGTACTTAACCTTGTATACCATGATTCGCAACATCCTTTGAATATAAACATATTTGGAACGTATTAACCAATGAAGAAGACGATTTAGGATTGTGGTGATTTTGTACATGTAATAAGATTTGTGTGGAGTGTTTCGACTTTTGAGTAGATGCTTGGTGATGACCGAATGCTAGGAATCTAACCCCCCGACTTATGTTGCGTTTAGTTTATTCAAAATGCATGAATTAGCTTATGTCTCATGCCATTAGCTTTTTAACTTGAGTGATTAAGTTTGTACGGTATCTTGAAACCTGGTACCCTTTTGGTATTCGAAATTCGGGGAGTTACCGACTAAAAGCTCGGTACAGGGGTCAAGAAGAGAAAAATGGGTGAGGTCAATAAAGGGCTATAAAAAATGATGTTCATTGTTGGAGGCCTAGATAACTAGTGGGTTTGAATCACTTAGTAGAAGCTAATTTGTTGAGCACTTATTATTGGGAGAATCATCACATGAATAGACTGTTGACATTGCCGGTTAAATGAAACCAAATTAGAGAGGTGTGATGACGTGAAACGTGAAACTAAACTTAGAATGACACCATGGGGAGAGCGTAAAAGAAAACAAGTTTGGGGTATGTGAATCTCACGAGCAATGTAAGGAAAGAATTGTCCATTGAAGGTGGAAAATTGAACCAACTTGTGAATGTTCGACGTTACACTTGATTTTTCACATACACACCCGTTTGCATTGGATAAGTGGAAGTTAGCTCTTGCATTGTAATTTTGAGTCATTCATAGATATGATACAGTGTTCTCAATACTGAGATAAATTGTAAGCCATCTGACTAAGTTTGTATGTGTCGTATCTAGCTGATTATCTTTTGTGTTTACTCGAGGACTGACAAAATATTAAGTTTGGGGGTATTTGATGAGTGTGTTTACACACGAATGTTATACCAAATTAACTTAATTGTTTGCCTAATTTTTATAGTTATAGGACGTTTTTAATATGTGTGCTAGTGTTGTTTTGAAGGAATGGTGATTAGGTAAAAAATGGAGATATTATAAGGAGAAATGGACAGAAAATTGGCGTCCAAGTGCCATGAAGGAGCGCCCAGTGCCATAAAACGAAGAAAAGAAAATAAAATTTGTCAGTTAGGCAGTGCTCAGGAAAGCAGAAATAGAAAATTCCAGTAAGGCTGCCCCCAAGAGCTGCCTAAGCAGCGACCAGGCACTGCCCGGTATCAAGAAGTGCAACAAGGCAGCACTTGGTATTCCATTCTAGGCGATGCGCCGCAAAGTTTAGGGTACATATTTTGGGCAGCGAAAAACCCAGAAAAAGACTCAAATTTGGCCAAAGACGTGAGGGGAGTATAAATAGACAAGAAGATGGATGAATTAGAGGTTCCACAAATTGCAAAATAGAGAGAAAAACACAAGATTAGAGAGGAAATTCACGAGAAGAAATTCATCATGGATTCGAGTTCAAATTAATGATTGAAAGTGAAAGAAGATTTTGGTGCAAAAGCTGATTCTATTCCATATTTTTAGTCATTTAAATCCAGTGATATATTCGAATATGTTTATTAATTTCATCTTTTTCATCATGTTTAGCTAAATTACTTATTAGGGCAAACAATGTAATCTATTGAAACCCTTAGTTCTTTAATTCAAGAATTCTGTGTTTTATTCTTTCATGTGTTGATTTTATTATGATTGTAATGCATTGAATTACTTGATCAATAATTTGATAATATATTGAGTTTCTTATGAATCGAGAGGTGAGTTTGAGACTTAAAACATGTAATAGAATCTGATAACGAAGTATAACGTGTAGAGATACCTATATCCAGTATTGCGGTCGTTATATGAATTTCTAGTGCTATAATTCGTTTAACTAAGTATAATTTGCATNAATTAAGGTGATCATTAGATGAATTTGTTTTGCCCTAATATTTCTTACATACGTGAATCTTTGATCAATCATTATTTGATATTTTATCATAATTTCCATTAGTCTTAGGTATTTACTTCATTATAGAAAATCATTTGTCACAACTATATTAATTCTTTATTTGTTTACTTTCATCAAATAGTAATAGAAAAAGTAAATTAAGACTAGAGTACAGTCCTCGTGGAAACGATAATCCGGACTCAAAGGTTCACTATATTACTTGTTACGATATCGTACACTTGTAATATAAAAAAAATGCAACACTTTCCATAAGGTTGATCATGCCTGATCCGAAGACTGATTATGTCTGATCAAGAGGTAGATCATTCCAAATTGAAAGGTCGTTCAGACCTATATGCATCTGACCATCCTATCCACAGTGCTTCTCGTTCTTGATGTTGGAATATGTATCTCACCCCAAAATCTCGAGCACAAGCCTCTGGCATGGATGCACAGGGGCCAGTGATGATCCCAATATAGGTCGAGCTCGAGCTTGTAACCCAAGGAGTGCCTTGACTATTTGGCCATGACCCTCATGATCTCCTCGGTCGTGTCTCCTTGGGATTGCTTCTCATCGCCCTATTAGGTCTTCCTCGAGTTTATGGTCAAACCTTGTATCATGCAATCCCTAATTTATTAGGACTCTCCTTCATGTCAAGGCTTATCCAACTCTAAGAAATTGAGTCGTGTTGATAATATGTTACATCATCCTGAAAGGTTTATACCACCAGAGTTCTATCTTTATCCAAACATATGGGTGATACAAAACCAATCAAATTGCAACTTCTAATCACAGTGGAACTCCAGGGATTTCAATAGTGTAATCCAACCAGAAATGCACCAACTACCTCTATAAACAGCACTCCAATTCATTACCAATGTAAGTTTTTACATAATTTTCAGCATATATTTTCGCAAATTCTCTCTCTGACTTAAGTATAAGAGGGGCAACGATGACACATCTCGACGCCTTTGTTTCGGGTATCGAAAGATCTTGTTCGTACTCATTCTCAATCGTCAAGTTCGAAAATTAGCAGGTACGATTTTTGGTAGCATTAGTGTTATTTGTTAGAGAAAATTGCATACACGCTTTTAAATTTTCTTGCCATTTGAATCTGAAATTTCAAATTTTAAATATTTAGATCTAACTTTCTAATTTTACAGCATTTGAATTCCTAGTAACACATTCTGTTCGTTATATGTTTATGAAATTAATGATCACGTAATTTAGTCTGTTTCATTAGTTCAAGTTTCGTCGCTACTTTGAAAAAATTCTAGCTTTCAGTCCGAGATTCTGGTAAATGACCTGGATTTTGACATCGTGAGTCGCTTTATCCGGTATTAGGAACTATATAAAGTGAATATGCACAATATTTCCGTTTCGAAGTCATTAAAAGCATGACAATGTTTATAGTGTTATACATATTTCCGAAGTGATTTTTTCTTTTTATAGTAATCCATATTGTGGAATTAATTACCGAAAATTCATAACCAAAAGAAACTTCGTCCTAGTTTAATTTTACAAGAGTTATAAAGCTTTATTTTATAATTTGTAATTTATGAGTTTTAAACATTTGAAATTTTGAATGGTACGTACTCGACTTTTTTAGGTACAGAAAATAGTTGCGAGTGTAGATTTTACGAATGACCAAATGAAACAGACATTCATGAAAGCGGTTTTGGGGCTTTTAAATTTACACGTAGAAGAAACTAGTCAAGAACGGGTCATGAAGGCAATTATTAAGCTTCCAGGTACATAATTTTCTTCTTACTTTTTCTTGCAATTTATTTTATCTATTTTATCTTTTTTCTTTGGGGTTTCGAAGTGTATTTATATAATTCCTCCTCTCTCCCAAAAAAAAAAAAAGGTCATAACGAGCGAATCCTGGATTTTAGTTTTAGTGGTATCTATTTGCTAAAATTCCATGAGTTCGAAAGAAAAATTGAATTTAGTTAGGTGGGTTGAAAATACTAATATAAATAGATAAATTTGTTTCGTTCAGGAAGATGAGAGGATGCTACATTTCTCATGCACTTTGAGCATTGTTATGAAAATTAAGCGTGATAGCTAGCACACATAAAAAGTAAAATGAAGGAAAAATAAAATAAACACGAGTTTAGATGGAAAACCTCCAATTTAATTTGAGGTAAAAGCAATGGTCAAGTATGGTGGAAGAATTCCACCATAATAGGAAAATTATATTAACATTATCTTTGAATAGAAGGAGATAATAAAAATTAATATCTCTTTTAATAGGAAAAATTAAGTAGGAAACACTTAAGATAAACAAATATTTTTCTCTCTCTAATTCTATTTTGCTAGCCACTCACTATTTCTTGTTTCCACTATGTGCAAGAGATAACTCACTACTTGTTTCTTCATCTCTCTACAATTGTTCCCTTTCTCTTCGAATTGTATCCTCTATTCATAGTGAATTGTTGCCACATGCCTCATTAATTATGACACCGCAATTTCAACATTAATAGTAAAAGGTTGGTTATATTTCCCGTGGACATTTTTGACGAAGTAAAAAAATTCATCAAATTCAGCCCCTGTTTGACACCCATTTTGGGTAAAAAAAAAATCTGGAATAGTAATTGATAGAAGATTGTGTAGTTAAAAAGTAAGGAGAATTTTTGGGTTTATATGTAATATTATTTTATTGATCGAATGTGTGGTTAAAATGAAGAATGAGAAATAGAATGAGAAATAAAATGGATTTCAAATAGGGGCTCAATGTTTCGCATGGTAGTAAAAGATTTTCCATATAAGGTCGAAGACTTTTTCCCTTAGCATTAATCACAAAGGTAGCTAGCATTTAATGCCAGTAATGGTGAAATGCATGCAACAGTGACTTTACTCACTCTCACTTTTTCATTCAAAATTGCTTTGATGATCTCTCTATCGTCTCTAAACTTGCCATTGTCATGCTGCTTACGTCTCCACTAAGTCACAACGAGATCTGCACCATGTGAACTTGTCAGTGTTGATCGGCTTAGTCATTTCATCAGCTAGATTCTCTTTGGTGTGTATCTTAACGTGTCTACACTCTCATCTTTTACTATCCTCGAATGAAATACTGGATTCCTTGCTGTGTGCCTAAGTTCCTTCATAAGCCTCTTTATCCAATCTGCTTCCTTGCAAGCTTGTATAGCTGCTATTTATTATGCTTTTGTAGTAGATAGAGCCACTACATTTTGTAGTTTCGACACCCAGCTTGCTGCTGCTCTTACAAGTATAATTAACACGTAGCTTGTTGTTGTTAGGGATGGCAAAAAAGCTCGTTGGCTCGAACGGCTTGGGCTCGGTTCGGAAAAATCCCGAGTAGGGCCTGGCTCAGGCTCGGGCCGAGCCCCATTTTTGGGCATTGGCCCAAGCCCAGGCCAGCCTGTGTGGCTCGGGCCAGGTAGCTACAATAGCTGCCTGCTGGCAGCTATTTTTAGTTGTAGCTGGACAGTTGTTTCATATATTTTTTATAATATACGAGCCGGCTCGGCCTCAGCTCGGGCCAAAGCTCGGGCCGAGCCCCCTTTTTCTCGGTCAGGCTTTGCTAGGCTCGAATCGGGCCAAAAAAGTCCGGCCCAAAAAAATTCGAGCCGAGCCCAAACTTTTTTTTCAGCTCGGCTCGTTGACATAGCTAGTTATTGTTGATATTTTGTTGTTCAAAACCAAAAGGGAAGTATGTGGAATGAAATTGAGAAAATGGAATAATAAAGGAGAAAGAGATTTAAAAAAAAAAAGGCGTCCCCGCACCCAATTGGAAGTCATTCTCACCAGAGAATAGTAGTGTCCCCGAGTTACCTTGAAGCGCCCCTGCGCCAGTGACCATTGGGGTAGTTCTGCCATTGGGAGTTCAAATTTGGTGGCTTTTTGTTTATATTTTGGCACCATTTCGTGAAAAGTGATCAAAGCCTATATACAGGTAGTCATTTTGGAGGCAAATACAATGAGAAAAATATTGTGATTATTATCATTCATAAAGAAAGAAATCAATTCTTTCTTCATCCATATTCAAATTTCCCTTGTGTTCTTGAAATTTTGGAAAATCACACAAGTGCTTAAGTGTTGAATTCTCTTCCACCGAAATCGTATTGGAGAGGGGGTAAATATCGTTTGAGAACAACGATTACGTGTTTGAGCATTTTAGGGGCCGTTCTCTTTGTGTTTCAGTTTTATGTTTTGAGTTTTGAATTCATTTTGAGTTTTGTGTTTTAGGGGTGTATTTTGAGATTGTTAAAAATGTGTTCTTTTTTACATTTTCAAAAATTGTTTTCGAAAATAAAAAAAAGGAAAATGTGTTCTCTTTCTCTCATCTTCTCTCTCTTTCTCTATGTCCCTTATTTCCCTTGTTTTCAAGTTTGTTTCCCTTGTTTTCAAGTTTTTCGTGGGATTGGCTTGAAAACGTCCAAAACGATGATTTTATCGTTTTGTGTTTTGTGTACAAATTTTTTTTCGTTTTCAAAAACGCGTTTTCGAAAATAGGAAAGAGAACGCGTTTTCACTGTTTTGAAAAATCGAAAACAGAAAACGACCCAAAACGACCAAAGAGAACGGCCCCTTATCTTCTTCGAAATTGTTTGATCATATGTTTCGAGTTTTTCCTATTAATGTCTGGAAGATTATAATGAAGTGAAGGAGAAATCGCATGTTCGGTAATATAAAGATAAGTTCATCATCTTCTTTTGTTATTTCCATTGTTGAATTTAAGTTTGATTCTGATTTCGTTTATTGTGTTGCTGGTTTTAATCTTGATTTCTTCTCCATTTCCTCTCATAGGGAAAATATTCCCAACAGTTAGCAAGACTTCCTACAAAATCTAAATCAATATATCCCCTGGTAGTAAAAATTGAGACCACGGATTAAAGGCACAATTGGCTAAGGAGTTTGATATAAAGGATTTGAGAGTAACAAACAAGATTCTACGGATGAAAATTCATTGAAACATAAAAGACAAAAAGATTTAGCTTATTCTCAAAAGAATTACTTAAGGATGATCTTGCGACACTTCAACATGCAAAAATTGAATAATAAAACATGCTCACAGAAGATATAACTATAGGTAAAATTATTTATTTATTTATTTCTATGTATTTTTCATATTATCATCAGGTCTGCTTATATCTCCTTGTTCAGGGATTCAGTCTGTTGCTGTGGACATGGAGAAGAAGGAATTAACAGTAATTGGGGATTTTGATCCAATTTGCATTGTGAGAAAAGTTAGAAAATTATGTAATGCGGAAATATTGACAGTGGCCAGCAAACTGACACGGGATGAAGAAGAACTAAATTAAGGTCAACCAAAGGAAAAAAGGATTAAAGTGAACAAAATGCAGAGCTTCTGAAACTCTACAAGAATCGCTATCCTTACATGCAACAAAATTACAATGTGTATGATGGTGGATGGACGAATTTAGGGGTGTAGCCCTGCCCATTAATTTTTTTTAGTGTAAATGTAAATTTATTTTTTTCTACGTATTAGTCCAGTTTGTAATTCGGTCCTGGATCCGTGATGCAGAAGAGAACCCTGATGCTTTTATTTGTTGATTACGTGGTTGAGGTGCTAAGGATAGTGAATTTCTGTTGAATAGGGAAGTAATTGTTATCTCTTAGTGCCTATGCATGTTACATAAAAGCATAAATATTGAACTCATAGTATAGAATTGCAGAAAATGAAGGTTTAAACCAGACGACTCAATGCTGTCTTCTTAAGATAATTTTTTTTCCGTTTTGCTCAGTTGACTGCCTAAAAATCATATTTTAATTTTATAAGAATACATATTGTACAAACATTTCTCAAAACCGAATAACTAAGCCTCATTTGGTTATCAATTTTTAAATGGTTTATAAATTCAATTAAAGTCAAACAATAATTTCAACTGCACATTCATAATTATTATTCACTTGCTATCCATACATTCACCAAGATTCCGATAAAATGATTTATAAATTTGCCAAAGGAGGCTAATTTTCTAAAAGTTTTAAGTAATTCAAAAAGTTCAAGGACGAAAGTACAGACTACTGAAATTTTTCATGAAACTTAAACTTTATAAACTTTACATAATTGTCAAGATCTTCATATCAAATCACCAAGAAACTTAATTAACATAGAACATACATTGATCCATTGATTTGTATCTTAAATAATGAATCTTGATATTTAAATCTTGATTCCTCGTTNCCAAATTGGCTAGAATAGTTATGGTCTACATTTAAACTTCATTTCAACATACTACAACATTCTATATTAATTCAACTCCAAGCTACAAATTTCAACTTAATTCACCTACATACTACAACATGTTGAAATTTTCATAAAACTTAAACTTTATAAACTTTACATAATTGCCAAGATCTCCATGTCAAATCACCAAGAAAATTAATTAATGCGAAACATACCTTGATCCATTGATTTGTATTTTAAATAATGAATCTTGAATTTGGATCTTTAAATCTTGATTTCTTGTTCTTCAATTTAATTGCTCCAAACCTTCTTCTTGATTCTTAATTGTGGGCTTAGGGATTTTCCTCTTCAATATGTTTTCTCTTATACTCTTGTGTTGATGGGATGACACGAAAAATGAGAATTACTACATATAAATTGGAGATCATAACCTTATATAGTTTCCATATGCATTCGGTCAATCGTCAAATACAAACCCTAATGGATCCAGTCTCTACACATATAATTCGGTCCACACTTTATTTAGATATCCAAAGCCCCATTACTTAATTCTTTATTAGATCATTTTAATTTTGGACTTAACTTTAAGATAGCTTTTATACATAATTAATTACATATATCGGCATACATGATAAATTAAATAATTTTCCAACAATCTCCTACTTGGGACACATATGTTACCTTATAAATGTGTACAACCTTATGAGCTCAAAATTTTTGTTATCATAACCAAAAATATATCCGAACAATCTTGTCCATTAATTATATCAATATAAGATTAAAGCGATTTTCGTTACAAGTATCATAACTAAACCCATCAATTGTCATGTATATTAACACAATCAAATGACATAGATCAAATGTGGATGTGTAGCTTGGAAATTACATGTAATGTAATCCAAACATGCATATTTCCAACTGGTCTGACATTATAATTTAATGAGATCAATCATAAACTTTAATCAAAGTGAAACTGAATTGAATACTTTATTTCAGAAATAAACCGAATATTCACGAATAAAAAATATGTGTCTAAAACAGACAACATTCAAATACAAACTCCCACTAAAATGGCATATCATCAAAAGATGGAACACCTATATGAGTATTATGCTCATGAAAGACCTTGTGTGGTAGTCATTTAATAAATAGATTCATGATTATGAAGTTTGTCGTAATATGATTTGTAGAAATTTAAATATTCTGAATTCTTTCCTTGACAATTAGGAACTTAATGTCTATAACATTTAACATCATCAGGTTCCTGATGGAATATAAGACTGTTATTGTCGCAGAATAATTAAAATGGTCTTTCAAATTCATCCAAAATATACAACCTAGTGACAATATTTTGCAGTCATATTCCACGATCAGAATATCCAATAATCTTCAATTAGTCTGATTTTCCTAAATGTGATCATATAAACTTTAGTACTCTATAGATACTGAATAACATAATGACTGCTATCCAAATTTTCATCGTAGAGTTAATAAAATATCTGTCTAGTGTTCCAACAATAAATGCTATATCTAGATGTGTGCAAACCTGAGTATACATTAAATTCTCAATTGTTGAAGTATAGGGAACTTTCTGTATTTCTTTTTCTTTAAATTTATCCTCGAGGTATTAATTGAGACTTAACTTGTTTCCCTTAGTAATAGGGGTATCGTCTAAATTTCATATCTGCATTTCGAAT
>CAIGRB010019933.1:80041-104296 GCA_903798255.1 Fraxinus quadrangulata | reverse complement strand
AAAAAAAAAAAAAAAAAAAAAAAAAAAATCCGTATATGTACAACTTCACAAGCACAAAATACAACTATTAAAAGAACTGTTTACTTCTCCTTCGGTTCATTGTTCAAACTTTCCTTCTCCGTACTCTGCCACTGGCAGCTCAAAGATAGTGTGTAGGGTTGAGGGTTCAATTATCACATTCGCCTTTTTCTCTCAGGAAGATGAGTCTATCATCATTTCTACTGAAACGTTTGCAATTCCAGCGGAGAATTATCACCGCAGTAAATGTCTATGGTACGAGATCTTTTACCACGACGGAAGGCCACCGTCCGGCTATTGTCCACAAACGGAGTCTCGACATTCTCCACGATCCGTGGTTTAACAAGGTAATTGAGTTTTGCTTGACTTTCAGTTGAATTGGAATTTTGCCGTGATCTTGAGATCTAGATATTTTTATAGCTAAGAACTTTTGTTTTAACAAGAATAGGTGATCGTTGAGCTTCGAAAGTTAATTTTCTATATGTTATGTTTCATAAAATAGGGAACTGCATTTTCCATGACGGAACGTGATCGTCTGGACCTTCGTGGGTTACTGCCACCAAATGTTATGAGTTCTGACCAGCAAATTGAACGGTTCAGTAAGTTTTCAAGCACCACACTTTATGATTCTGTCGTGTTAACTCGAAAATGACATAGAATTGTAGTCTAGCTGTTGAGATTAGATAATTCTGTGGTTGTATTGATTGCAATTTGCCTGTACACGGTCGTTAATGAATCTTAATTAACATTCTAGTGAAGTTTCTGATAATCAATGTTTAGTGAATTGTTGGATAACTTATAAGTAGGGCATAGGAGATGTTAGACTTCATCATTCTTATTGGGTCTTTCTTTAACAATAGTGGCTGACTTGAAGAGGCTTCAACTAAGTGCTAGAGATGGGCCTTCTGATCCAAATAATTTGGCTAAATGGCGCATTCTCAACCGATTGCATGATAGAAATGAGACAATGTATTATAAGGTCAGTGATTAACTTTCCCTCTTTGTTTTTTTCCTGCCTTTTGATTTTCTTTTGTCTCTATCATTCTCTTTAAAACAGCCAGAATATGAAACAACAAAAATGCAACAAAACTGGTTTAGTTCCCAATAAATTTATGAATCCGTTTCACCATTTCGTTCTGCTCATTGCTAAATCTTCTAGAAGATGCAACGCAATCTCAACATGTCATGTTAGTTTTGATATACACCTCCTTCTAACATGTTCTCTTGACATCACATAACCCGTATGAGAGATTCCTCTTTAGGTCTACACTAAACATTTCCCAACAACTTCAGTTGCCGTTGTCTTAATTTATGCTCAATTGGTGCCACCTACACTCGAGTATCAAGCTGTCGTGATTTCTAAAAGTTATAAGATGCGTTTATTTCTTTTTGAAGCATGTATGCTAACACCAAATCATAAGTAAAACCTAGTCAGAAATAGTAATACCTTCTGTGTTACGATCTCCAAATCCAAGATTTCCAAGTACTTTTTTAGATCCAAGTTACATTTCCGCCACATGTCTATTCATATCACCCCAACAAAATCTTATTTTGAAAAATGAGTATATGTCAATATATTGGCTTTCTTCCTAAAAAGAAATGGATGGACTAGTCAATACAGATTGTTTTGCAGAAGGTGTTTGAGTCTTTCACTGTTCACCACCTCTGTGGTGGTTAAAAGCACATGGATGAGATTGCAAAGGTGGTTAAAAGCACATGGATGAGATTGCAAACCCATAACAACCTCTAATTACTTTGTTGGAATAGGATTGTCGAAGAACCTTGCATGACTTTTCAGAGTAAATATAATTAACTAATGAATGGATGGCACCGTAGTTGATTATGTACTGAATCATTACTTTTTTTTATATAAATTTGACGTTAACAGGTTCTAATTGACAATATCGAGGAATATGCCCCAGTAGTCTATACTCCTACAGTTGGTCTTGTTTGCCAAAACTATAGTGGCTTGTTTAGGCGGCCAAGGGGGATGTATTTTAGTGCGGAAGATCGTGGAGAAATGATGTCAATGGTTTATAATTGGCCAGCCGATCAGGTTTGTAGTACTTGTAAAGGTCCTTACTTTTGCGGGTTCTTCTGAGTTCAATTGCTACATTCATCTATTTTTGGTGCTGGCTTATTAGCTATTGAGTTGAGTTGTTACATTCATCTGTTTTTTATGCTGGCTTATTAGCTATTGATTTTACTTTGTCATGCTAGAAAGGAAATGTTTTCTTAAATAATTGGATATAGTTAGGAATACGAATAATTTCCTTCCTTTGCTAGTTGATGTTGAAATAGATATGCTGTAGTTATTTTTATATATTTAGGTACTACTGAGTTTTTAAACTGTCGGATCGAGCAGAATGACATTTGTTTCAATGCTTATTTGCTCTGTTGCAGGGACACTTCAATTAGGGCAACGTGTCCGTATCCAACACTTCTCGAATACTTTATTATGATCATTTTTCTTTTTATTAGAAATATTATATATTTTTAACTCAAAGTGATTAGTAAACAATAAATATGTACTCATATTTAAAAGATTTCAACAAAAATTATTAATAACATGCATAAAACTAAATTTATACTATATAAATGAAGAATTTTAAAGAATTTACAATGTATCAGCGACGTATCGTGTTAATATTTTTTTGAAAAATCGAGTGCACGTGTCGACAAACGTGTCCCCGTCAGTGCTTTATAGCTTATTTGTTGAGAATTACGAAAGAAACGATGAGCTTGATCAGATGTACTTAAATACATATTTTATAACAGTCTTCCAATGTTTCTAGAATGGAGATCAAAGATGATTAGAAGCATTTCTCATTTTATAAATTCTTCTCATCTTGTTTGCATGTTTGTTAACCCCTCTAAAGACATGTTTTTGTTATGCACAACTGATTCTATATTTAAAAAGTCATTGTGATAATAAGAAACCCCTGAAATAGCATTGACATTTCATCAAAAATAGCCTAGCCATTTTGGATAACTAATCACTCGACTTACATAACCTCATTAAATAGGAATGGTCTCCCTCTTGCTTTCATTATTATTTTTTTGTTCTTTGGTTGATGATTATGTTGACATTCCTTTTGATGATAGCATGAAAAAAGATGTGGCTCAGTATCTGGTAGTCACTTTATCAATGTGGTCTTTTTGTTGTCGCTTGATGCTTCCTTTACCTATTTCTCTTGTTTGGATATTAGGTAAAAATGTCAGAGAAGAGAGAGATGCATCTATTGGCTTTCGTCGACTCCCAAAAAAGCCTTACAGATATCAAAGTATAAATAAAAAGACATTGTCTGAGTGTGATAACCTGATAAAAATTATGGACTGCACATGTTCAAGTTTTGCTTAGAATATCAAAATAACACCTTAAAGGAGAATTTTGTTTGACCTTTTATTAGGCTACTGGCCTTTCATTTGACATCTGATTTATTTTCGTGCTTGGGGAATAAGCTTTGATAATTAAAACATACAGCAAACTTTCAGGAAGAATCTATTTCAAGATTTAAAGAAGAGAGTAAAGTGGTAATATGTGGTCGAGCCTTCACTTAGTCTAATTTTTGTTTTGCTGTGGTCTGGTTGACTGACTGTATATTGTTTTAGTTTCTTATCTTCAACTTCTTCATTTTAAAAATTTCCCTCTTCAATTGTTTCTTATTTCATTTACTTTTTTCATATAGGTTGATATGATTGTTGTAACGGATGGAAGCAGAATACTGGGTCTTGGAGATCTTGGAATTCAGGGAATTGGAATTGCAATTGGGAAGTTGGATCTTTATGTTGCTGCTGCAGGGATAAACCCTCAGAGAGTACTCTCTCTTTCTGTTTATCTCATGTAAATTGCATGCTTGTATCATATACATGTCTGTAGGGGATATTTAAGATGGAATCCCAACTTGCTGATAGTTTGTCAACATTCTATCAATCGACTCTGGTTCTATTCAAAGAGAAAAAGAATCACGACCAGCGATAATAAGACCATGATGTCTTTCATATATTGTTTGAAACCAATCCTTTTGAAATATTTAATCTGACTCCAACTTGTAGTTTCTTTGAACTTTGAAATTTTCAAGAAGCAAATTAATTGAAAGATGGCAGCGGGATTTAGTCCAAAAATACTTGTCTGATCTTCTATCAAAAGGGTTCAAATAATAGGTAATTTGATATTCAGTTTCTCTATTAATTGATTTTCTGATATTCTTTTATGTTTCCAATGCTGCGAATCAGGAAACAGCTACACAGAAATCAAGACAATTGCCTATTATTATTTTTGTGTACAACATATGGCTCATTGCTTATATGATTTTCAGTGTTATTAACATTCTCTTACTGTATAATTGTAAGACACTGCATTTTTATTGTGTAACTTTTGCTTTGGAATGTCCCCATAATGTGAAGGAAAAGTTGTAATACAGGAAAAGAATTACTGGAATTGGATGCCTATATTCATTAATTAATTTGATCTTCATCTTACTCTGGATATACTTTGGTCCTGTTTCTCTCTACTTCTGCTATGTAATGTCCTTTCTCTTGCTTTAATAGGTACTCCCTGTCATGATTGACGTTGGAACCAACAATGAGAAGATTCTGAAAGACCCACTGTGTAAGTATCTTGTGTTCAACCAATCAAGTATATCAGAGAATCGCCATTTTAACAATTACTTATCAATGAAATGGTTCTTTTAGTCATTTTCCCAGGTTACTTGCTTTGGTTGTTGATGGGTCTCGTTTACCGATGTTCCTTTTCAACTATATATCAACCTATTACTATTTGCCTGCAGATTTGGGATTACAAGAGCACCGCCTTGATGGAGAGGAGTATCTTGCAGTAATTGATGAATTCATGGAAGCAGTATTTACTCGCTGGCCAAATGTGATTGTCCAGGTGTCTCTTTCATCTGTCTTTCATATTGATTATGACTTTCCTATTGTTGTGTCTTGTTGATTATTTTGGAAAATAGAAGTATTTATGTTCTATAGTTATGAGAAGATACTAATGCCCATTGCATTGTGTAGTTTGAAGATTTTCAAAGTAAGTGGGCCTTCAAGCTGTTGCAGCGTTATAGGAATGACTATCGAATGTTCAATGATGATGTTCAGGTGAACAACTTTATCAAAGCATATTTTATTAGTTTATACATAGTGTATCAGGTAAAAAAAAAATCTTTTTTTGTCACCTAAATGATAGTCTTCCGAATGTCGAGTGATGAAATTCATTCTGTCAATGTAATTTAAAGTGATGTACTTCTTTTCTTGTAATGTTAGAGAGACAGCACTTTAATCTATCACATTTTCAAGATGCTCTGTCATGTCTGGGCCATAGAAGGGCTAAGCACTTGCAAGTAACATGACTCTTATAACTGGAGCTGTTAGGGAGGGGCATGTACAGTTCTTTACATTTTCAAAAGATATTAGAAGAAGCATTCACAGAGGAAGCATGGACTAGGACTTATTCACAAGTGCATACAACTTGACATCATCTCTCTCTCTCTCTCTCTCTCTCTGTAGACTATCATGCCTCTCCCTTACCCACACAGAGATATGCATGCACACATGCACATGCTTATATGTATAATCAACGCATATTTAAATATGGGTGTGCAATGTAAAAGGCAAATAATCCGAGCACTAGACTAATGAAAATAGAATTAAACGTGACAATCAAGTTAACAAGAAAATGGACGTAAGACATTTCTAATATCTTACCATATTTATGTGTTGCTAAACGTGAAGCTCTGTGGATAGTTTTATACTAAAAACCCGAATTATATTTGTATTTTCAAGGAAGTGAAGTCTCACTTGGATTCTCTTTTGTTTCAGTGGATAAAATAAACTAATGATTAGATGAAAAGAAAATCAATCAAAAAACCTCTAGTGCAGCAAGATCACAAAAATACACCACAAATCCTATGCATATCGCTGAACAGATTTGAAAATGATATATAATGCCTTCATGAGAGAGTGCAAGCTCTTACCTTGCTTGTTTTATGAATTACTCATCTGGAAAGTTCCTAAAGACCATGTGTTGAGCCTTAAATGTGAACTCCAGCGATTGCTATAAATTACCTTTTCTTTTCCTACAAAATTTTAGCACATCAGTTTGATGATTGGATGGGTTTGATTTACAGAAATTGTTGTGAGTTTTAATAAATTTCAAGTTATAAGCCATTCAATGTGAAATTGCTAGTTATGATGCATTCAATGTGCACTTTTGATTGGAAATCGTATTATGAACTTGGTTTAATGCAAATATCCTGTCCAGGGGACAGCTGGAGTTGCACTTGCTGGTCTTCTAGGTGCAGTCAGAGCTCAAGGAAGGCCAATGATTGACTTCCCCAAAATGAAGATTGTAGTTGCGGGGGCTGGAAGGTAAGATTTCTCTCTTTTTCTTGTCTGAGTGATTGGTTGGTGGTAGTTATACACCATTTAGTATTATTATCAAATTTTAACACGCAGTTGATTAGTAGAGTGATCAACTTGAATGTTACATGTTCTTTCTATCATCACAAATTGGAGAAGAATATTTCGGTTTCTGAATCAAATGGGACTGGTTGAAATGAATAATTATGCCTTAGAAAGTGAAAAGAAGCAATGTAATCTATATGATGCAACAAGACTGAAGCCATTATGCTAAATAGAGCAACAGAACTGCTTCCTTTAGGAGAATTTTAAAAGTTGCAAATGAAAACAAAAAGGAGAAGATGTTAGTTACACAGTGTAAACCAGCTATTTGCACTGCAGGCCTATTAAAGTCAATGTTTTGTGACAGTATGAAAGCAAAGAAGAAAAAAGGTTTAAAGAATGAAACAAACTCTGCTCCTGAAGTGGTACAATTATGAATTTATAACTTATGTTCTTTGTGGTGGGAGATCAAGCAATGACTTTTAAATCAGATACTAATTAGGATGGCTGGATTAAAATTGGAGGAACTGTAATAATATTCCAAAATTTGTATAGCACAATTCCCTCGTAGTGGTGTTACTATCAAATTTATAACTTTGCCGGATGGCAGATATTTAACATTTGGTGGTATATGTTCTTTAATATCTTTTGACTTTGAAGGCTTATTTTGATTTTCTGCAATTTTTATTTCATATTCCTGAAATCTTTGTTAGACATTACGACAGCAAGGCTTTCTCAATGAATATGCTCATAATTGTTCTATTCATTTTTAAGTGGAATTGTTCAATGTGTTAAAGTTTTAGTTGGAGGCTTTATGTTATAGTCACTTTGGGAAGCTCAACTTATGTTACACAAGACTAGTGTTCTCACATGGCAGACATTTGGAATACTTCCTCGTTTTTGTTTATTTATCGAGGCTCTGCTCTTTAATCTTTTACACTGCAGTGCTGGAATAGGGGTTCTAAATGCTGCAAGAAAAACAATGGCTAGGATGTTAGGAGATACTGAAGTTGCTTTTGAAAGCGCGAAGAGGCAATTCTGGGTGGTTGATGCTAATGTGAGTAATTTTATATTAATATTTCTGGTGAGATACTTTGTATATTTTGATTCTGTCTTGTCATGAAATTGACAATGTAATGGGAGATTCTAGTTGGTATCAATCACAGTTTGAGCCAGGATGAACTGCAATTTTAACTCCATCCAGCTAAATAATCAAATTGTTCCCTAGGATTTTAATAACTATTAATCGATTGCAAAAACTCACTTATCACTCGTTGAAAATTTTCAAGACACACATCGAGGTAGTGTTGCATTCACACATAGTGTATGAGTTCATTCGTCCCAGATTTACCCCTGAAAAAATATGTACCTTACTGTTGAGCCAACTAATATAGTGGGCATAAGGGGGAAAACCTGATGTAAAAGGAAAACCAAGTCCATACAATTTTTGAGCAAGATCTGCGAAGGAATACTTTAAACACAAATGTGTAGGCTTCCATAAAATTCTTTTGCATAAACCGCTCATCATATTTTTTATTATACATGAAGAACCCTGTTTATTGGATGATCAGTAGTGATCCGTAAAAAATAAAGTATTACCCTCCATTTTTAGCTTTTCTCAGGAATTACTTTTTTCTCCAAAGCATGTTTTGAGAATCCTATTAGGAATCGAATTTTCCTTGACTATAGATTAACCCAGTTTTTCAATTGAATGTCTAACAGATGGATATAATTCTTTTTAAAATGAGTAGTAGCTATAGTACCTTTCGTGTTACCTGCAGAATAACTTTTTATGTGATTCAGGGACTGTTGACGGAGGCACGCGAAAACATTGATCCTGATGCTCGTCCATTTGCTAGGAAGGTCAATGAAAGTGAACGGCAAGGACTGAGGGAAGGGTCTAAGCTTGTGGAAGTGGTCAGTAATACTTGTAACCTTATAAAGCCTATGGAAAATTGAATTTCTTAAACTACGGGATGTATGGAAGGGTATTTTATAACACACTGCAGAAGAATATGTGTCACGTTGGGTGTAATTTCACTATAATTAGGCATAGGATTTCAGTAGTTGCAGTTCCCAATCTAGTTTATGCCTGATTATGAATTTATTTGTATCCCGTAAGTTGAAGGAGCTACACTTCATGAAAAAAACCATTGTGAATTTGATATCTTTTGCCATTTTGGCAATTATTTGGTGAACCTTACGGTAATTTAACCATTTACTGAATTCATGAGAATGGAGGCACAAAAATTAAATGCCTATTCATATAGAACATAAATCCAAATTCCATGTTCTTCAAACCTACATAACTATGTAGAGTGATTGAAATCCACTTTCATTCCCTTCAACCCCTAAGTGTCATGAAAAGCTGATTTCCCAATAAAGTATTGTAATCTGGAGCTGTTGTTGGTCCATTTTTCCTGTTCTGAACAGATAAACTTTTAATTTGAGTGTGTATGAAAAACAATTTTCTTTGACCATTGAAATTGCTTCTTTTTTAGCTCCTCGTTTGAGTGATAAATATTTTACAATTCTAATACACTAGAAGTTCCTTAAAGATCTTTTCTTATCTGTTTATTTGGGTATGACCTGACATATTATTCATTCTTTATTACTTTTGGTGATTATTGTCATTATAGTATGTGTGATCACCAGTTTGGTTTATATCTAATCAGGTGCAGCAAGTAAAGCCCGATGTGCTTCTTGGTTTGTCAGCTGTTGGAGGCTTGTTCTCTAAAGAGGTAATAATTCATTTCATGTTTTCCTTTGGGTTGTAACAATTTTCCCCTTGAGCCCATTCCATCTCTTAAATGAAATCATAGAATGGCATTTTTTTTTTCATTCTAAGTGATTTCTTTACTTCACAGAGTTGTTGGTTGTCAGTACCAGTAGTAGCATAGGAGTTGTAATTTTCAGTTGAACTGCTTTCCTATTTTCAGGTGTTAGAAGCTCTAAAAGGTTCAACTTCTACCAGACCAGCAATTTTTCCGATGTCAAACCCTACAAAAAATGGTAATTTGCATTTACTTTTTAAATATTCTAATTATCATTTTGTTTTATACTTTTTGAAAAATTTCTGTAATTTTTTTTTAGCTGAGTGCACCCCTGAGGAAGCATTTTCCATAGTTGGTGATAACATCATATTTGGAAGTGGAAGCCCATTTGCCAATGTTGATCTAGGTATGTATCGCAATTGTGTTTAATCCATTGCTTGCCATCATTTTCCTTGTGCAATTTTCTTGTCAGTCACGTACAGCACATACACTCACACACATGCATGGCTTATGCGTTGTTGAAGCATATGGAACAAGCAACTAATAAGGGGCTGCACAGAAAGAATCAGATGGACTCTAGTAGTGATATCCAGGATGTTGGGCTTCTGCCCTTTGTTAGTGTTTAGTATCATGTAGAGTGTTCAGTTAAATGGCTTCTAAGAAGATCCCTACTTGTATGGCTAAGTCCTCTCTATTCTCAACATGTTTGCTGAAATGGCTTCCGTAAAGTTTGCTACTCGCATGGTTAATGTTCCCGAGGCATGATATGTAGGCTCGAAGTTGTTTTGAACGTAAGATGTCTCTATGGTAGCCATGTTTTGCCCATTATCTTGTTTTGTGAATATGAGAATATGATTTATATAGTGCAAATCGTATATCAATGAAAAAATTATGAGAAAGTATTGTTGTTAGATTATTCACATGCATCTACATGCCAAATTATATGTTTTAGTGAGTAGGTGTCCATGAGATACACGTGCATGCAGGTTTCTACGTGCATCCATGTCAAAATGTGCGTCCATTTCAATTGAAGTATGGTTGAGTTGAAGTTACTTACAACTAAAACATTCTTAATACGCTCATATGTCAATGTTTATGTCCTTTGCTTCACGAATTTTCTCCTTGAAAATTATAAGAGAATACTGAACGATGTGGAAATATTATATTTTTCTCCGGGAAATATCATTCATGAAAACCACCTGGAATGCCTAGCATGTTGTATGCAGACAAACAGCTATTCTGAGGGATTGACTCAATAATTTTGCTGTCTATTCTCTGCTAATTTGTGGCATACCTTAACTGCAATGAATATGTCACAGGAAATGGTGACATTGGCCACTGCAACCAGGCAAACAACATGTTCCTTTTTCCTGGGTTAGACACTTTGTAATCTATACTGTAGAACCTATCTAGTTAGTCTTTCCCTTTTCTTTCTTGATTTTTTTCTGAATGTTGCTCATAAATCATGTAGGATTGGGCTAGGAACGCTTCTATCTGGATCTAGGATCGTCTCAGACGGAATGTTACAGGCAGCAGCTGAATGGTACTTCATGGATTTTGACTTCTAAATTGAATTTAATTAAAATAGACTTTTGAACACTTAAATCTGGTCATTTATGTCAGTCATTATATCGGACCCAATTGTTGACTTGGCCAAAACACCAGGTGACTGGTTCAACTTGCAAGTCATTGGTTCAACTAATGAGTCATTAGACCGTAAACCTGGGTAAATATATTTTTAACAGAAAAATAACACACAAGAGAGCATTCATTCACTCGACTCAAAGTATGGTTATATTGAATTAGTTCTGTAACTTGAAAGAGCTCCTGTGCCATTATTTTTAACTATGGTACTCACTAACGATAATTTGATAATTACAGCCTAGCTGCATATATGACTGAGGAGGAGGTGCTTAAAGGGATTATATACCCTTCAATATCAAGGTATTGGTCTTGGGGGAACAACTACATTTTTAACTTGAGATAATTTTATCTTACACTTTCAACTGTCAATTCTTATCTTGATAATAAATATGTAATCAGCATACGTGACATAACAAAGGAGGTAGCTGCGGCTGTCATTCAGGAAGCTATAGAAGAAGATCTGGCAGAAGGGTACCGCGAGATGGATGGTCGAGAGTTACGGAAACTTAGTGAGGTATGTTTTATTGGCGCAAAATGGTATATGAAATTTCAAAATTTGTCTAATTCGTTGGTTACATGTAAACTACCTGTTTGTACATATTGAGACTCTCTGAACCATCGCTCTTTAATTGGTGATCAAGTTCAACGTAGTATCATAGACCTTCTCAGTATCTAATTTTACGGAGTTCAAAGTTTACAGCAGACTTTATCATTAGAGTAATTATCATTATTTGCAGGAGGAAATCAAGAATTATGTGATGAACAATATGTGGATTCCTGAGTACCCAACATTGGTTTACAAGGAGGACTGAAGAACTCTTTTCCTCTCGTGAGTCTTCTTTCGTCTCATTGTTTTTATCGCAGATTTGGTAGCTCAAACATTGCCGCCATCATCAATATAAAGGAAACAACCAGGGTATGGTTCCACCACTCACCTGTCCGTTGTTTTAGCCTAACACTTGTCCAATAGTGATTTGTTGATAATCAAATCTTCAATAAAGGTTTCCAATTTCAAATTCATTGCCTGCTTTGTAAAAATACATCTCTCACTTGATTTCCGTTTTCATTGTTTGCATATGCATGCAATGTTGAAGGTTTGATTATAGTGAAGTTAGTATCTCGATGGGATTTTATCCTCCCCTAGACTTTGTTAACTTAATATACGTGTAGAGAAATACATAAATAGGTGTGTATTGTGGACTCCAATTTTAACAATTATTTTTCTAGAATTAGTAATGGGATTAACCAACACTTTTATATAATTATAATTAATGACTGCCCAAAGCATACTTGCACTAATATTGCTTGTCGGTGTTTTTACCTGTAAAATAATAGTCATATTTTTAAAAAAATTAAAATACATTTTAATTTATTGAAAAAGGTGACAATTATCCACTTTAACATATACTAACTCATTTCTTAGCCCATGTTTGATAACCATTATTTGAGAAAAAAAAAATTTACGTACTCATTTTTAACTACACATTTATACAATAAAATATTTTGCACGTAAACTTAAAATTTTTTTCCCTTCATTTTAATAATACATTATCCTGAAAATCACTATTCAAAAAATTATTTTTTTCAAATAATGGTTGTCAATGGAAGCTTAGAAAAATGATATTCCAAATTGTTTATCCAATCTTATTGAATTTGTGCCACGACATAGCCAAATAAGTTTTATTCATCATAAAAAATTCCTGCAAGAAAGGACATTTGGCAAAAATCCGGATACAGAACCCCAGGGAAATTGCTTTTCACCCATTCTATCCTCGACTTTTGAGTTGAAATTATGAATTTAGCCCATCATCCATTCTCCCCCAAATTAATCCGAGGGTAATTATGTTAACACAACATTTTTTATATCTGCGTCACATTTTAATTATAAGAAAGGTTTTCAAGATTTGCTCAGTTTACTTTTATAGTCTCGAATTTTTTTCTCCTCATATTGTTATTCTTAACATTCAATTAAGTGGCATATTGTATCTTCAATCACGATTTTTATCCAAATATTCTAATAACGTGCATCGACAAGTGTGGCAAATGTTCTGTGTAACTTTCATATAAGTTATTTATTTCAATTATTTAAAAATACGAGAGATATACCTTTTTCGTCATCACAACAAACATTTTGATGCAAAATTGTCTCCATAGACAAGATGTGAAAATTTATAGAGGGTTGTTGATTAAAAAAATTTCTAAAAGAAGTTGAGAACTTAAATGTAAAAAAAAAAAAAAAGTTTAGTGATAGTCATTGCAATTAAAATGTGGTGTAAATAACAAAAATTGTGGTGGGAATATATTTACCCTTAATCCAAATCCCTTTTAACACGGCATATTTGGAGGGTAAATATGAAGGGTTTTGCTTGGTATACATTTGTCCAAGTCATTGCAATTAAAATGTGGTGTAAATAACAAAAATTGTGGCGAGAATATATTTACCCTTAATCTAAATCCCTTTCAACACAGCATATCTGGAGGGTAAATATCAAGGGTTTTGCGTGGCATACATTTTTTAATGTACGCCAAGTTTGACAGTCCCTCACAATAGTGGGTTTTGGAAGGGGGCCCTCCACTATTGTAAGGGGGATGTAACCATGGTGTACAAATGGCTTTACCCAAATATAAAATGAGTAAAGAAACCTGAAAAATAAATTGTGAAAAAGTGTTCCGCGTTTTTTATAACGTGTTTTATATCGTAAGTGTACAATGTCAAGTTTTGTAATATAGTAATGAAGTCAAAATGTCGAACCTACAAGGCTTGTATTTTGATCAAAGTGTTGAACCTATAAGGATTGTATTTTTGATTCCTACTATGTACTATTATTATTTCAACTTTCACTTTATCTAGAAAATCGAACATAAAGTCAATGTTTCTATACTAATTAACATGGATGTGTGATAATTCAAGTAAAATAAAGCAAATTATAGGAGAGTTATCAATGTGAGAAGGCATGGGGATTGATTCCACCTCACTATCAACAATGTTTTTCAATTTCTATAGTTATTTCTATTAATTTTTCTTGAATTTATAGACAGAACATTGGATTAATTATATTCTCTCTCTCGAGTGTTGAATACAACTTATTTCTATTTCTTAATTTCAATATCTTTATTTTGAATTAAAACTGTAGAAATTATCATGGGCAGCGTTCTTATATGGGATAAGCTTCGAAGATTTTATATTTTCTCTCGATATCTACAAAATTTAGGTTATGTTATTTTTAAATCACATCTAAATTTCGCTTTCTTGAGTACTGAAATTTAAAACATTAAGGGTGTGTTTGACCCACATTATTTTGAAAGAATGTATTTTGAAATAATAGATTGATGGAGAATGTGTGGTTGAAAAAGAAGAAAAAGTTATTGATATGATGGAAAATATTATTTTATTGAATAACGTGGTTGAAAATTAGTAGAACAATGAGAATAAAAATTTTAATGTGGCTCAAACAGGAGATAAATCATTCAATTATTGATTAGATAATTGAAAGTATTGCGTAAGAATCAACACAAGTAAATTAACGAAAAAAATCAAACGAAATAACTATATTAGAATCCAAACACGTCTCAAGTTAAGTTGCATCAAATCCTAAATAGTAAATTTAATTCATAAATACAAGAAATGACATATAAAAATCTAAAATAAAGAATATGGAGAAAAAAAGAATAAGAAAAACTGTTTTGCCATTTGAATTCTCCTCCGAATTATTGTCATTTTTGTTCTTAGTGATTCTTTTTCTTCTTTGCCTAAGTCGTCTTTCTTTATTTAAACTAGGTCTTCAAGTTTGTATTTATAGTCTCTCAAAGTATCAAGACAAGTTAGAGTTGGATCTGGCCGAAAAATTTATAAAAAAACACGTTTCTTTTCTTCTCGGGTGGCGAAACCGCTGCGGCGCCGATCCAACAGTTCTGCTATTTTTTGGCTAGGTACTACAGCTTTCTGCTGATCTGGGGCCCACACGCGGCGTTGTGACGCTTGTTACTTTTGTCATTTATTTGCTCATGTTTTCGTTTATTTTATACTTCATTTTTCTTCTTCTTTCTTCTCGTCATCAAGCCCACTTTTATAACCAACACTTGGCTCCATCCCAAGTTTCTTAATACACAATTTTCTCCAAATTAAATAAACTACAAAAAAAATGAACAAACACATCAAAATACTCAAAAAGTGCTCAAAAACAAGCTTGAAATTGTGTTTTAGAGGTATTAGTTCAATGAGTGAATTACACTCATCAAAAAGTGAATTATAAAACTGTGGGGTTGTTTGATAGAGATTAAAATCAGATTAAAATTAAAAAAATTAGCCGTTATTGTTGACTTTTATTAGACGAGTGAAAGACCCAATAACGGATATATTTTCAATTTTAATCTTTACCAAACAAGCCCTGTATTTTGTTGACATTTTTTTAACCATCTCACTGTATGCGGGGCACATAATTTGTATTGAAAATAAATATTTATGGATTTCAATAGGTTTCAAACAGGCGTTAAATAATGTCCTCAACAATCTCTTTTTTATTCCCTTGTTGATAAATATAATGGCCACACCATGCTATTATTTTGGAGGGTTTTGCTACTTGTACGCTGAATTGATATCTCCGTGTACGTCCTTCACAATGAGTACTGCTATTCAACCTCATTGAAATTACAATTTTAGTCTATGTGACATTAATGTGGTATTAAATTATAAGTATGATTAATTGACTTATTTAATTTTACTTTTCATTTAGCATATCATCTAACACCATTTAGCCCCTGTTTGTCTACCATTATTCTAAAAAATTGCTTGCTACAGTAAGATTTTCCAACACGCATTCACCCAATAAAATATTTCGCACACAACCAATAAAGTTATCTTACTTTTTAACCACACATTTTTCAAAAAATACTATTCATTACTCTATTTTTCTTCCAATAATAGGAGACAAACATATCTTTAGATTGAGATTGCAATTCTAGTAATATTACATAGAGTATGTTTGGTAGAGATTAAAATCGGATTAAAATTGAAAAACTAGCCATTATTGTTAACTTTTATTAGACGAGTATGATCTAATAACAGCTATATTTTTAATTTTAATTAATTTTTAATCTCTATCAAATACGCTGATAGCATTACTCCCTAACAATAGGAGGTACACAATTTTTTTATTGAGTGTGAACTCGAGTTGGGAGGGGCTGTGTAAAAGTTTCCAAAACCCAATTTTGGAAGCATATGTAGGATGTAAATTTGACCCACCACCGCAAGGGACCACCCGGTACAACCCATAATTCAAAATTCAAAATTTCAAAACGTTACTTTTTAAATTTAAAAAAAAAAAAGAAAAGAAAAAAAAAAGACTAAAGGTACAACACAAACAAACGGTCGATTTCCATGTAAAATCCGACCCAATTGATGCGAACCACCCAAAAAAGAACACTGCGCACCTGGCGCATAATATCACCCAAAGTGCACACGATGATATTACAGCCATTTTCGACTTTGGTAAAAAACCAGTCTGATTTCAACTCCTCCTATTATCTCTCTCTGACTACACGTCCAGTTCAAGTCCAATTAAGTCTTACTTTTTTACTTTTAATCGTAAGTTTGCTTTCGCCATTTTTTTATAGAACTTTCGTTTTCTCGTTCATTTGTTTGGAGCTGGAATTGATTCATAGGCTTACAATTAAGATCTGTATTATTACTGTCAAAGAGAGGAAGAAATTAAATTTATACAAGAAGATGACGACAATGGAGAGTTTGATTGGATTGGTGAATAGGATTCAGAGGGCCTGCACCGCCCTAGGTGACTACGGCGGTGGCGACCAGGCTTTTTCTTCTCTCTGGGACGCTCTTCCTTCTGTCGCAGTCGTTGGTGGCCAGGTCTGGATTTTTAATCATTATATTTTTCATTTTTTTTATGTCAAATATAGTTGGGCTGTTAAAGTGGGAAATTTAGGGGAACTTTTTTTTTCTTTTGTATAATGAATTTGAACTGTGTCTTAATATTTTTTTGGGTTTTCTGATTGTGATTTGAACTCAAAACAGAGTTCAGGGAAGTCTTCTGTGTTGGAGAGCATAGTAGGACGAGATTTCCTTCCTCGTGGCTCTGGTTAGCCCGGATCTTTACTCTGATAAACTTGGAAATGATATTTGATTAAAGCCGGGCATTGCAATAATTTACTCATTTTTTGTATCTCGAGTTTAGGTATTGTTACAAGGCGACCACTGGTGTTGCAACTTCACAAGACAGAGGAAGGGCAGCAGGAATATGCGGAATTTGGACATATGCAGAGGAGAAGATTCACTGATTTCGGTATGTGGAATTTTTACTGCTTACTGTTCTGGGATGAATGACAAACGTGATTATATCTGTCTTTCTGATCTTGGATAATATTTTGCCTCTATTTCACAATTGAGGTCATTTATATTGTTGTTTTATTATTATCCTCATGTTAAAATTGCAAATGAATGGGAAGCTTCATTGTGTTTGTAAGCAGACCTGAGATTCATAAAATTGGTTTATGTTATGGAAAAGTTCAGAACTCTGAATATACGCAGGTAGTTGAAAAGCAAAGTTCTATTATGCCAGTTCAACTGAGTTGACTCTTTGTTCTTTGTTACTTTGGGTGCACCATCTTTATCTTATAAATTCAACTTATAGAGTGAAAATATGACCTACTCAAGACTTTTTTGTACACTCTTCAATTAACTTGGAGATTAAGCGTCTTCACCTCCTCCCCTTGCTCAGTTTCCTGTTAGATTGTGATGTATACATCATTGCATACAGCATCCCAAAATCTCTTACTTCAAAGTATTACAAAAGTATTGAATTGAATTGGATGAAGAAAATGCGTGTCACTGATTTCATTTTCTCATGCAGCCTTGGTTCGCAAGGAAATTAGTGATGAAACTGATAGAATCACAGGGAAGACAAAGCAGATTTCTCCTGTTCCTATTCACCTCAGTATTTACTCCCCCAATGGTATATTTCATTTGCAATTTCTCTTAATTCTCTCAAAAGGAATGAATATTTTCCAATTTATGCTAGCATCTTCCCACCACTAATGCTTTATGAATTCTTTTATCTTGCAGTGGTCAACTTAACTCTAATTGATCTACCTGGTTTAACAAAAGTTGCTGTTGGTACTTTCTTGTTCGCATCTCTTCCAATTATTGGTATGTTAGTTAGTTGATATGAAATTAATCTAATACAAAGGCGTTAATTCTTTGCAGAGGGCCAACCAGAAAGTATAGTCCAAGACATTGAAACTATGGTTCGATCATATGTTGAGAAGGTAAAGTTTAAATATTTCTTTTAGCCCCTGTTTGATAACCACACTCTTCAAACTCTTTTTTTTACGTATTCATTTTCAACCTCACATTCACACAATAAAATATTCTGCATGTAAACTCAAAATTTCTCCCCACTTTTTAACTACACATTCTCTTGAAAATCACTATTCAAAACTCTTTTTTTGAAAAGTATGGCTGTCAAAGGGGGGCTTAATGTTTCTATGTCATTTATTGAGTTAGTTATTACTGAACTGCAAATCAACCTTATCTTGATGTAAATTGATTATCATCGGTGTCTAGAGATTAGTTAAAACATGTTTGCCTTTGTACCCTCCCTCCGAAGCATAATTCATGCCACACTGTGCACTATTCATACCTCTCTATGTTGAACCTGAAATTGCTCATATTTTGTAATTGTACTTGATGATTTTGTTTCACGAACAGCCCAACTGCATCATATTGGCAATATCTCCGGCAAATCAAGATATTGCAACATCAGATGCTATTAAGCTTGCGAGGGAAGTGGATCCATCGGGTATGCTCTTTTGCTATTTGATCAATTGAAATGTGGTTTTGCAAAAACTGTCAAATCAATTGATGATTGTCATATTTATGGAGCTGTATTTGCAACTTATGCAGGTGATCGTACATTTGGAGTGCTGACAAAGCTAGATCTGATGGACAAAGGAACTAATGCGTTGGATGTGAGCTCTCTCTCTCTCACACACACACACACACACACAACCACCAGCTGGAGTTATAAGAACGTTTTTTCATTGGAATATTATAGTTCTGAAAATTTAAGAAGATATTGTGTGGTGTATAGTAAATAGTGATAAAAGAAAAGGAAAATGCTAAAAGAACATAACTCTTCACATAATGGACACCCTTATGTGAAGGGTTATGTTCCCCTAGCATAACCCAAAAGAAAATAAAGTTCTATGATTTGAATTGTTAATGATTTAGTTGTTTTGAAATTGTTTTCTTTTTTACTTTTTGTCTTCCAATTTACCCAAATAGTTTATCCACCAAACTTTTTGTCATTGTGTTCCCCCTTCTGCAGAATCTCCAATCCCCGTCCAGCTAACTCCTCTTTTTAGTTTACCATTAAAGACTGAAAGCTTTCAACTAAGCTTTTCAATTCGCTTTCTTAATAGGTTCTTGAAGGAAGATCTTACCGTTTACAGCATCCCTGGGTGGGTATAGTGAATCGTTCACAGTCAGATATCAATAAAAACGTTGATATGATTATTGCAAGAAGAAAGGAGCGTGAGTATTTTGCTACAAGTCCTGACTATGGGCACTTGGCCAGTAAAATGGGTTCAGAGTATCTAGCAAAACTTCTCTCGAGGGTATATTATAGCATCTCAATTTTATCTTGATTTCCTGCTAAGTTACATTGAGTAGAGTTCACATAGATCATTGTTTTGTATTTCAGCATTTGGAATCTGTAATTAGGGCTCGAATACCAAGTATCACGTCATTGATTAACAAAAGCATTGATGAACTTGAATCTGAGATGGATCACCTTGGAAGGCCTATTGCTGTTGATGCAGGGGTGAGCTTCTAGAATTTCTCATTGGGTTTTCTGAATTGAAGTCTATAAATTTTCTTGGCAACTGATACATGGATTTCAGGCTCAATTATACACTATATTGGAACTTTGTCGCGCTTTTGACCGGATATTCAAGGAACATCTGGAGGGAGGGTATGAAAGAAAAATTGCTTACTATACCCCAAATTTTGCATTTGGAAATTTTTTAATCCATAATTGTACATTTGGTGTGTTTTGTACTTAAACTTTTGGGCTCTGCAGGTTTTACTCCTCGTCAATACATCTGACTATTACCGAATGGTTTCTTGTTTCCCTTTTTACTACTGACACGTGATAGTTTACTAGATATATTGGGTTCTTATTTTTCATATTGTTTTCTATACCTTTTAGCCCTTGTTTGGTGTCCATTATTTAAAATAAATAAATACATAAAAAGTTTTGAATAGTATTTTTAGGAGAATGTGTAGTTAAAAAAAGTAGGAAAAAGTTTGAGTTTACATGCAGAATATTTTATCGTGTAAATGTGTGGTTGAAAATGATCCTGTAGCAAAAGGAATTTTAAAACAATGGGCAAATAATTTTTAGAAAGGTTTTTTTAGTATATGTGGTTTTGTAGAGTTGTGCCTTCCTGACAAGCCTCTTTTAAGGCAGGAATTTACTGATAGACATTTTATACTTCCTGGGTAGTTAATCCAAAATAGGATTCCAATCTTTTACATTTTACGGGGGGAAATTTTTGTATGCAGAATCACCTATCTTTTCGATTTTAAATTTGCTCAAATTCTTCAGGATTGAACTCAATGAGAATCTGGTCCTATCTTTTACTATTTTAGCGTGTGTTTGAGCTACATTATTTTGGAAGAATATATTTTGGAATAATAGATTGATGGAGAATGTGTGGTTGAAAAAGAAGGAAAAATTATTGACGTAATGGAAAATATTATTTTACTAAAAATGTGATTGAAAATGAGCAGAATAATGAAATGAAAATTTTAATGTGGTTCAAACAAGGCCTTAATTTTGATTGGAATTCTAGAAGTTTGGATTAAAATTTGGAAGTTCTGGAGGTAATTTCAAGTTTTTAAACTTGTTCAATGACTTTAAGAGACAAAATCATCATTTGTTGTAGATTGGAATAAAGTGTTATTTTTACCAATTGTTGCTTGATCATGCCTCGATTTTTGTTGCTTTCTTGCTACTACTTCTTATATAGTAGGTCTTCATATGATTATTAGCTAATCAGCTTGTTCATTGTTTCAGCCGACCAGGTGGTGATCGAATTTATGGAGTTTTTGACAATCAGCTGCCAGCTGCTTTGAGAAAACTCCCATTTGATCGGCATCTTTCTTTGCAAAATGTGAGAAAAATTGTTTCAGAAGCTGATGGTTATCAACCACACTTAATTGCTCCTGAGCAAGGTTACCGACGGCTTATCGAGGGATCATTAAATTATTTTAGGGGGCCTGCTGAAGCTTCTGTTGATGCTGTAAGTAGTTTTGATATACTTCACTGGGAGGATAACTTCTTTTCAAATCACGTGCTCTGGCTATGTCACAACTGACCTATCAAACCTTGTTCAGGTTCACTTTGTCTTGAAGGAACTTGTGAGGAAGTCAATTGGGGAGTGCCAGGTGAGTTGTATGTCGTTAATAATTGTGTTACTGTTCTGTTCTTTGTTTAAATACCATATTTACTTTCTGAATTGCTGTGGCAAAACAGGAATTAAAACGTTTTCCAACACTGCAATCAACTATAGCTGGAGCAGCCAATGAAGCCTTGGAAAGGTTTCGTGAGGAAAGCAAGAAAACTGTCATTAGATTGGTTGACATGGAATCTTCATATTTGACTGTTGATTTCTTCCGGAAACTTCCCCAGGAAGTTGAGAGAGTGGGAAAGCCGGGAAATCCAGCGGCTGCCAATACCATCGATCACATCTCAGAGGGACACTTCAGGAGGATAGCATCAAATGTGTCGTCTTATATAAATATGGTTTCTGAGACACTGAGAAACTCTATTCCCAAGGCAGTGGTTTACTGTCAAGTGAAGGAGGCCAAACAGTGTTTACTCAATTACTTTTACACACAAATTGGGAAGAAAGAGGTACTGATTCTGTTGTCATTTTTATGTTGGTAGATGTTAAACACGAGTTTTTTTTCCCCATTACCGCACTATAGTGGAAGGGAAGATTCATATAGGAATTCTTTTACAAATACAGTTCTATAGATTTTGTTGAAGACATAACGTAAATAGATAAATTTGCTCTCTAATAACTAAAGTTATTAGATGAGATGGTTCGATCTCAGGTTTTGAGTTCGAGTCTTGCCACCATCAAATTTCGAAAACTGTGCTCGTGTCTTGTCTGCACTTGAGGGGGGCATGTTGAAGACATAATTTTAACAATATATGTTTGTTCATTTGCTAATAATTTAAGCTGTTAGATAGGTGGTACAAGTCTCATAAACATGATCTTGGCTAGTTTTATTTAGCACGTGTATATTTCAAGGATTCAATTTGAAACTTTTGCTGTTTGTTGCTTTCTCTTGGTATATATAATCGAGGGCACCATTGACTCGTTCGTTTAGTGGCAGACTTATTTTTAGGTACTCTGTGTTTACCGTTAGAATATCATGTCTGTTCCTTTGTGTCATTACTAAGATTAGATGTGTCACTCTTTAAATCCATAGAGATAAATGGTTTTGACTCTATTTCAGGGTAAGCAATTCGCTGACTTGTTGGACGAAGATCCAGCCTTGATGGAGAGGAGGCTGCAATGCGCTAAAAGGCTTGACCTCTACAAGAAAGCCAGGGATGAAATCGACTCTGTATCATGGGTTCGATAAAGTTGGTGTACCATACAGATTTAGTTATCTTTTGTATGATAATATAGTTCTTGTTATGATGGGGATGATTTTTCACTTTGATTGTCCATTGACAGCATGTATATTCATTACAATATTTGGCTTGTTGCAGTGTACTTGTATCTGTTTCTGGTTCTTCAAAGTTTCAGCCTGTACAATTATTCTTTTTGTTTCTATTTTTCCTTTCTCCATTGTAAAATCTGTAATTTCTTTTGCTTAAATTTGAAGTTGGCTTATTGTTTGATTTATGCGAACAAATTATAACATTGAAGAGAGGGAAAAAAAAAAAAAAGAAATAACAATAATATTAGTTCATGTCCGGATCTTACACAGGTTCTGCTGGAGATTTTGAGTATTTTTTATTTTTTTAACCAAGCATGCTTGGAGCTTTTGAATTTTTTGAGTTCAAAAAGCTGCTTTCTTACAAAGTCCTTTCCCAAGAACACAAAAATTAAGTCCAAAAACTGCCAAAACAACTGTATTTGAAAATTGAGCAAAGCATCTTATTTATTTCAAGAAAACAATCTGTTTTACAATTGCAGCATAACGCGACATAGAAGGCAGACGGGCAAGGTGGACGAAAATTGGAGGCACCCTCCTAAAAGCATTGTTCATACTCGAAACAAAGCTATCCATTAAATTGAAGGAGAATCAGCTTATCTGAATTTTACAGCACCAACCTACATTATATTTGATCTATCGTATAGGTTTGCATGGAATCTGGAACTGAACAGAATATGAATATCCAATTTCAATTTCCATTATCATCAATCATATTCCTGCGTAAGCAGACACACAGCACGTCAATTACGAATGCCGATAAATGAGGATCCCAAGGACCGAAACAAAATTTCTTCACACTAATGAAGGTTTTCAAGTAATAACTGGACACGAAAATACTAGAAATGTTTCCTCTCCATACAAAAGACAAATGTCACTAAAATGAACTATACCTTACGCGAGATTTACGTTCAGATTGTCAAACATGATGCCATTAATATGGTCTATGCCAATGTCAGATATGGGCTCAATGGGCTGCTCATCATCATCATCAGTCGAGGGAATGCCACTGAGTTCTTCTCTGCTGAATTCAGACAAGAATTGAGTTCGATAACATAATAACTTGACAAGAGAGTTAAAAGAATTATTGCACAGTGGTTCTTGTTCAGCCTCGAATTGAAAACCAGGAATAACCCATCGCAGATGTAAAACCATTTCTAGAAAGGCACACCAGATATACCAAAAATTGTGCTCAAGGAGGTTGGAGGAGGGGTAGCCATAAAGTTCAAGCCAATGTAAAATCCAATCGTCAGTACTACTGTCACCATTACATAAGTTGGCACAGCAAGTGCCCAGTACCTGAAAAGGCTAGACAAGTGACGAAAAGGAGGGGCATAACGAATGGTATAAACAAGTTTTTGTGCTATATGCCATTAGAAGAATATAATGGTATGTCTAATGTTAAGATTAAGACTTAATCCTAATCATGAGATCAATTTAAGCAACACGAAATCAGAAACACGCTTAAAGCAAACATATAAATTTATAGAGGTTCGACCTCAATATTAGAGCTACGTCTTGTCGTTGCAGCAGATTTTTTTACCATGGAGGAGAATTACAATAGTGATATCACAAATCTCAGGCTATATGCAAATCACAAAAATTGACCCGTAATTATTTACAGTAAATCAACATTCAAACTCTGTGCAATTTAAG
>CAIGRB010019933.1:63844-77741 GCA_903798255.1 Fraxinus quadrangulata | reverse complement strand
ACTATATCTCAATATGCTAATGGCTATATATCCTATTTATTATATGCTCCAACTTGATTTTTTTGTACTTTTTTATTATATTATAATTCTTTTACTTAAATTTTTTGTTTTTTGTAAGGCTTACGCCTCGTCTCGCCTCATAAAGAAAAATCGCCTCAATACTAGTTTCGCCTTTTTAAACCTTGGGTTTGACAAATAATTAACAAATCAACATAAATAAATGTTAATAGTTTAATAAAGCTAGTTGAAAATTCATTAAATATTTTATATTGTTCCACTTAGCAGAATTTTATCTAATTTTTGTATTTTTTATTCTCTTTACTGTTATAATTGACTAAGTTTAGAAAATTGGAGTAATATTATCATAATATTAAAAGTGCAAAAAAGTTGGCATCAAAGCCCAAAGGTTTAAATTCATTTTAGTTCGTCTTTCTATTCAGTCCTTGTCAGATTGGGCTTAAATTTTAGTTAAAAATATAACTAATAGTCAACAATTAATTTTAACCACAAATTTTATGGAAACCACAACTTTTATCAATTTTCAATCACATTTCATCAACTTTTATAAAAATCTGCTAAAAATTTGATTATTAACTACACCAAACAGGGGATAAATATATTAGATTAATTTTAGTTTGTCTATTAAATGAGAAATCAATATTCACAAAAATATGGTTAAGATTATACAATAAGATAAAAAATAAAATAAACTTCTACCATTAAAACAATTATTTTTTATCCAAATTAAAATAAAAAACTAAGAGAGCAAATATACCATATATCTAAGTATAATATAGGAGAGAAGGACAAAATGGAAAATATATGCTAAGAGGAAGGTTTCTGAAATTTTTGAAAGGAGATGAATGTCTATGTAATTGTCATAAACCTTAGGAAGGTTTCCAAAATTTTCAATTTTATAACCTGATTCAAATGGTCACTTATAAGGACATAGCTATCCGATAGTCCAGAATGATTCATAGATATATCTCTCTATGCACTTTGTCTATTAAAAACATACAAAAGATGAATATTCAGTTCTTAACATTTGGCCATGTTTTCCAAATACAATTCATCACGAAGAAAAAACACATACAGCTCCTCTGAGTTGAAAGTCAGCAAAAACTAGCAAACAAATCCACTTGAATAATCATGAAAGTTCACTACTTCGAATAATCTGCAGTTGTATTCGCATATTGGAGGATTTCCAGGACAAAATAATGACATGTGAGGGAAGGATAATCAATTGGAGAAGGATATACGCATTAGGAATTTAATGAAGCTCTAAGAATCAAACGAAAGCATATATTCCATTTCGCTAACCTTCTTGGATAGTAATAGATCCCAATAGAATGCAACCAACAGTCAGGAACAAATGCCCATATAATGAAAATGACTGCTCGGAGTAATGAGAAGGTATTAGATGCCATTATATTTTTCTGCATCTTACATACAAAGCAATAAACCAAAAGTAACATTCATATCCTTTAACCCATTCGACCAAGAATAAAAGCACCAAAAAATAGCTCATTCTCTTGCACATGCAGAAACAAAGAAATTCAATTGTTGGTATCCTATTTTCCAATTTAAATTAACCACTCAATCAAGCACATAAGTTCTCAAAGAATGCATAACCAGGGATGAATTTTCAGTTCGTGTAATGTTCTTGATTCTTAGGCTCATGCAGTTTGTTGTATTTATATTAGGCAATCAAGACATAAACAGCAAAATTGATCCGCTATTAATCTCAGCAAAAATTTCAACCGGATGAAATAGCCAATAAATTACCAGTCATCACTGACAGAGTCCAATAACCTAATCATTTCTTAACTTCAATTTTTATTTTTGATAGTAAATACGGGCTCAGCCCCTTTTAGACACGGTTACAATTCCTAGAATGCATTTTTACTCGCATACGTCAATTTTTCCAATGCATATAAAAGTGGAAAATTCGAGAACAATACGATACGGTTACATTACAGTCTACACAAATAATCGGATCATTCTGTATACAACGGACCTGTGGAAACAACAGTGGTGATGGATCCAACAAATCCGTAAACTTCACAAGGCTTCGGGCCATGCTCCCCGGAAACTCCAAAGCCCGATGAAGACAAAGACCCGTCGTCGGGATCGGGAAATGATACATTTGCCCTCCGATTCTTGGAGAAACTCAAGACCCTACGAGGACTATTTACTGATCAAGGTTCATCCATGGCAATTTCCCTCTGAGAATTTTCGTTCTAGCAGTAAGTGTAATAATATTGCCGACACCACTTTATAACTACATCTTCGTCAAAATATATTTTTGATAAATATGTGTCGCAATGAATGAAAGTTAAGGACGTTTTGAATAATAAAAAATGTGATACACTTGTTAGATTCCCGTTTGACTCCATTAATTTATTTTATAGTTTGCTACATAATTATTTTTAATTTCATATTCATATAATATAATATTCTACATATATACCAATATTTTTATTTTTTATTTTACTTTTAACTACACATTCTCCTGAAAATACTATTAAAAACTAATTTTACTCCATTTAATGAGAATCAAAGAGGCTCTAAAAATTGTGGTGTGAATATATTTACATTATAATTATCATTTACTAAAATTGCTTTGCCTAATTTATCGTAAAAAATTTAGCATGTACCTATTTTGATATTCATTTGGACGGATTTTGTTAAGGAGGATGAATAGAGTTGAGAGCAGGTGTTCAATTTTTGCTGTCCAACTTATTATTTATTCAATTAATTATTGACACATCATTTTTAAATTAACGTGTCATCTCAAATTTACCATCATTATCTTCACCACTAACCCACTAAATTGACAACACGTTAATTTCAAATGATGTATTAATAATTAATTGGATGAACAACAAGTTAGACATCAAAAGTTGGACAACAAATTTTAATTCTTACCACGTGTTAAAATAGGGAAGAAAGTGTCGAGAATTAGAAACGCTAATTCTATTACATCAAGAGCTATCGATGAGTAGAAAAAATAAAGATACGTAAGATTTATAAAAGTTCACTTCAGTGCAAGACCATGTCATCTTATGCTTCTATGGTAATAAAAAACCTAAAGACGACTTTATATTTATAAGATAAATTAGAGCAAAATTGAATTTTACAGGGAGTTCAATTCCTTTAACGAAATTTACAATATAGAAATTCTTAAATCTCCATTAATAAAATTTTGGTCCAGAAGTTCTACCCTTCAAGAGAGGGCCCGTAAACGTAAATTAAGTGGTTAACTGCTAAGTTGACCGAATGTCTAGACGCGCATTATTAAATCCCCACGGAGGTAAAATCATCGAACTACTAAATACCTCTTTCTAAGTTAATTGAAAGTCACATTTTATCAAAACGATCACGAGATATTTCATATTTACATATTTAAAATCGATAACCTCATTATTGAAGGTTGAATGCTCATAACCAGGCTACGTAAGAAGTCAATAATTCCTACCCTAAATTCTCGTATTTAAAATTTAAAAGCTATGCTCCATCCAACTCAATTTTGACTTTTTAAAGATGAGCGGTGTTAGAGCACCGTCTAGATAATCACATTTAATAAGTTTAATTAAACGAGTCATGTGACATTGTATTTAAGTGAATTTATCATTTAAGAGTAATGCGGTATAGTCTCACTGAGATTATAATCTATGTGGTGCTAATGTAGTATTAAATGATAAGTATAATTAAATAAGTTATTTAATTTTGCATTTCATTTAGTTTATCACATAGCACTCTTAGACTGGAGTTATAATTTCAGTGTGTCCAATGAACAATGTTATTTACAGTTGTTTATTATCGTAGTCGCCCTACGTGTGACATATATGAGGTAGTTAGTGATTTGATACATGAAAAAAAAATCACATTAATATATTAAATCACTAACTGCCACATGTATGCCATATACGACGATTACGGTAGTAAGCGACTATAAATAATATTATTCGGGCTAAATAGCATTACTCATCATTTAATGTCATGCAATTGTCACGTGGACAGATGCTTAACACCAATAACGATCAATTTACTCTTCACATATAGCACGTTTAAAATAGCTTATTTAGTCCACTGATCGCCATTTCCCCAAAACTCATTTTTTTCAAAAAATATTTTTAATCCATGTTCACACAATAAAATGGTTTGCACGTAAACATAAAATTTTTTCCAACTTTGTATTGACACATTTTCTCGATTTCAAATTCTATTAACCGGACAAGGCTTGATTTTAATACTTAATAAATGGCTTTAAATGTCTGGCCTTAATTCTAAATTCTATTAGCCGTTAAAATCACGCAAAGTCGCTGCTAACCTTCAGCATTTCCAGTCCTACCGACAATAAATCACGTTTAGATAGAAAAACGTGTGGAGACAGAAAAGAAACCAAAAATATTACACCGATTTACAAAATTAGTCCGTCAGTTGCCATTTAAACACTCACCCGTCTCTATAAAAAAACGTGTGGAGTCACACAAATATAGGCGCTTCGCTTCGTAGATCTCAACAATTTCCCTCCCTTTTCCAATTACTCAACCAATAAGGTGCGATCTAGGTCTTGTTTCCGCTAATTTTGATTATATCTGTCAAGATTTAATTTTGTGATTCATGTTTTGTCATTTGAGTTGAGAATGATTCGTTTGTTTGATTACTAATTAGAATGTAAGATCACGTCGGAAAGGAGAATTCTGTGATTTTTTTTTTTTTTTTTGTCTTCGTATCGAAATGCTCGTTGGCTGATTTTTTTTAATCGCGTTTAAGAATTTTCTGTTGTGATCTGATAGATTTTAGTTTTACTAATTAATACAATCGTTAGATCAGAGCTTATGACAACTCTATTAACTGTTCATCGCTTTAGTTTTCTGGAAAATGCTGATTTGCTGAATTCACAGCTAATTCGTTGAGAGATCGGATCTTTTGATCATTACTTCGAAGATTTTGGTATTGGATGTTTACTGTTGTGATCTGATATCGAATATTAGCACATCAGGGAAAATTGGCTTGTCTGTTTATCACGTGACCACATTTGTTGAAAATGCTGTATGCTATATTATGATAGCCATTTTGAATCTTTTCATTCAGTGATTCAATTCTATGATTTTGTTTGCTAAAAGATTTATTATTTAGTAAGCAATTCAAAATACTAGTGAAGTGCATTACTGATTCTCTTAGAGATTGAGTTATCATTTGAATTTTTATTTTGAAAAAAAGTGTCATATCTGGGTGATTCTGAGTTTTAAGCCTGCCTTTTCTGAAAGATTCAACTGTCCATTCAATTTTAATTATGTGTTTCTACAGTAATGTGATTGATCTTTGCCCCTGTTTGATCCACGTTATTTTTTTTATTTTTATTCTTCTACTCATTTTCAACCGCACATTCTTCGATAAAATAATATTTTCCATCACATCAATAACTTTTCTTTCTTTTTCAACCACATATTCTCCATCAATCTATTATTCCAAAATACATTCTTTCAAAATAATGTGGCTCAAACACACCCTAACATTTCTGTTTCTTTTAAAGTTCTATTTCTTCCTGTCACTTGTAAAAATATATCTGTAGACTTTTAAACCAAAAATTATGTAAAGATTAAAAATTTCCCTCAAGTTTAAGCATATTTGCTAAAAGTGTCTCCAAGATATTCTTTATTTATAAATAACATTGCATTATAAATAATATCTATAAATTCAGAGAGTCAATAATTTTATTCACTCCAAAAATTCTATCTATTTTGACTCTCCATTTTAATTTTCTCGAGAGATATTTATTGATTTCTTCTTGTATTTTATTTAACATAATTTTTTATAGATCAATGATCAATTAATTTAAACGTGCTTTGAATAATTTAAGAAAGTGAAAGTTGTGACTTATTAATTGCAATAATTGTACATTAAAAATAGATAATGTGTTTGACTCTCTTAATTTGGAGAGTCAAATTCAGAGATGCTCGTAGAGAGTCTTTAACAGTGAGATGTTGTCAAACCTTAAAATTAGGATCAAAGAGACTTTTTAGTTTAATTTTGAAAATAGAGAGATTTGGAGAGCCAAACTCACTGCCTCTTTGAATTTTATCATGATTTCAGTTAATAAAATTGCAAGTTTCAATGTTCCACTACTCAAATTATTATATTATAGGGTTAATTTCACAAACGGTCACTGAACTTACCTCAAAATTACAAAACGGTCAATGAAGTTTAAAAATTGCAGAAATGGTCACTGAAGTTTCATACGCTTTCACAAACGGTCACTAAAAGAATGTTATAATTTTAATTCAAACTTAAAGGATCAAAACATATGAACATAGAACCTTAAGGACCTCAAGTGCAAAAAACAACTCAAACCCCCCAAAACCCAAAAAAATCGCCCCATTCCCTCATTCGATCAATCTCCTCCCTCATTTGTTCGAAATTGGCCAAGACCCATATGTTCGGTGGATGCGCCATGGTGGGCCAGTGCTAGGGGTGGTGGTCCTCCATCGTGAGTTGCAACGTCATCACTGGAATTCGTGGTTGAAGGGGCCGACTGCGCTGTGGAAGAAAAACTTTGCATCTTTGGATTTTCTGATTTGTTTGATGTTATGAGGGCATATGTAGGTGTGTAATAAGGAGATTGATCGACCTGTGGGGTGGGTACGACGTGGGTGTCGCCGGAAGTTGATTTTCAGACTAGTTTTTGGTGTGTGTTAATCTGGTTTTGTTTCCGATCAAATCTACGGAGGTTGAGGCTAGTGGTTGGGTGGGTTTTGAAGGGGGCAACGAGGGCTTCAAGATGGTATGTTGGTCTGGCGACCAAGGTGACTGGAGGTTGGGTTTTTGGTTGTCCATAGTTGGTGATTGGAGTTGACAAAGTGTTTTGGTCCCCACTTTGGTGCGATTTTTCGGCCAATTCCAACAGGGTTAAGGCCACAAGTTGAATGGGTTGTGAAGAGGACATTGAGGGCTTGAAGATGGTATGTTGGTCCAGTGGCCAAAGTCGCCGGAGGTTGGAGTTATGGTGGTCCAAAGGTGGCGGGTTGAGAGAATTTAGAGGAGGGAATGGTTTTGGGTGCGTGGGCAGCCCACTTTGGTTCTATTTTCAGGCCAATTCCGACGGAATTACGGCCAGTGGTTGGGTGGGTTGTGAAGAGGGCATTGAGGGCTTCAAGACGGTATGTTGGTCCGATGGCCAAGGTCGCCTGAGGTTGGAGTTATGGTGGTCCAAAGGTGGCGGGTTGAGAGAATTTGGAAGAGGGAATGATTTTGGGTTTTAGATGAAATTTGCACTTGAGGTCCTCACGATTTTATGTTCACGTGTTTTGGTCATTTAAGTTTGAATTAAAATCATAACGATCATTCAGTGACCGTTTATGAAAGAAATTAAAACTTCAGTGACCGTTTGTGAAAGTGCATGAAACTTCAGTGACTGTTTCTACAAGTTTTAAACTTCAGTAATTGTTTTGTAATTTTGAGGTAAGTTCAGTGACCATTCGTGAAATTAACCCTTATATTAAATTGAATATTTTAGCTATTGACATCTAAAAAACTATATTAATTTTTATTTTTTTTAAAAAAAAAAACAATATATACAAACTTTACTCTTTAAATTTAAAGATACTTTCTATTATGATCAAGATGCTTTTTAAAAAATAAAGAGTCTCAAAGACGATCTTAGAATTATATTCCACTTTGATCTAATAACAATGTCGATATTATTTCTTGATGCTAATAGTTACCACACTTGGGGTATACCTTATAGACGTGCTTGGGACACATTAATTATACACTAGGACATGTTGGGAGTTGTGGGGTGCCCGAAAACAAAAATGAAGAACGACACAAGACATGGCACAAGACGGCACAAGGAAACATTATTTCTGGAAAAAGTAGGATATATAATATTGCACGAACATTATTATTAATATTATTTATTTATTTTATAATTTCAATATTTATTTCCGAAACCTATATAATATAAATTAAACGAACATATTACCCCAATCAGCATAATCTAACTACAAATTTTTAACATATAATCTTGTCATCTTAAATAAATTCGTAAATGAAATCAACTGGAAAGTAGCACAAAACTTCCCTATAGAATTGATAAGTTTACCAAGGACGGCCAACACTAGAGTTAGAAAATCTAGGTTTATATTAAAATTTAGCATTTTAATTCTTTCACTATAATACTTAAAGCTCGTAGTTAAGTTAACTTTTATTAGAGCCTGTAATTAAGGTTTTTTTTTCTTGGTAGTGGTTCTGAATTATACATGAAAAGTTTCCTAAAAGTTTTCCTGGAGTTTCTATAGTTCCCAAAATTCATTAAAAAATGGGAAATTTTGCAAGTTTTCGAAACGTTTCTCCAAAGTTATCAAAATGAAACACTTGCATTTTAGAAGTTTCTGTGCATCCTAGGTTTGAATAACCGAAGGACACTTTGAGTCTAACATGCAATTTTAGAACCACGAATGGTTCTAACTTCTGCATTACAAAGTTTTGGGTGAAAGCAAGACAAATATCGGAAAAAATGGTTTAAATGGCTAGAAGAAAAAGAATAGTAAAGAGAATACCACCCAAGGGTTCATAATACTCATGACTTCTATTAATGTTCGGCCACTTCTAAAGTTACATTTTGAATTACATGAATTCTTTTTTAATCTTATTATGTAACTCGATTCAAAAATACATTCAACCTGTCCAAGCATCTTACAGGCCTACTATTAGTAAAGAGTCATGTTCGCGTCTTTGTCCGTGTCCTACCCCAAGCTTCTTAAGCTAATAGTTCTACTTTATCTGCTGCATGATCTTGAGCTTTGAACTATGTGCTATATGTGGTCCAAAATTTGTTTTCATTTTTCAAAATCTCAGTGATAAATGTTATATTATTCTATTGTTAGTGTTTTAAAAAATATTTATTTTGTTGATTGCACTTGCATTTCACATTAGATTTGTCATGTTTGCCAGTTATGGTGCTGAAATCGGTGTGTTGCAAGATAAGATGATTCATGGAGTTAATATATGGTTAGTGGTTGTAGGATTTTAGGAAGTGATGGATATCTATATTAGAGGTTGTCTTTAAAGAATTTCAAGCATATACCCACTGATCTTTGAAGTCCAACAAATATGAGAATTGACACGTGCTAGGCCTCTATTGCAAATGATCCTTTAGCAGCGTTGCTTGTCCTTTTTAATTTTTCTTCGGCTGGTCAGTTTTATGCATTTTTGGAAGATTTATATTACTTAAATTTCAGATGTTAGTGCAGTTCATTTCAAAAATTTGTGCAGCAAAAATTGAGAACGAAATGAAAATGTTAGTCTAAATGCCTTTGTATTCATGGGCTGTGTGCAGATAAAGTTAGAACACAACTTAATACGCACTCATGGGAACTGTCGTTGATGCTGCAAACAAGGTATTTTTTTATTTTTTTAAATCTCATTTCACCATTATTTTTGGTGTTTTTACAGATTTCAGCCTGATAATATGCTTAAGCACTGTAATACCTCTTTAAATTCTGGTCAAGCATTATATACCTAAATTAGCTCCCAATTTTTAGAATTCCATGCTATAAGAGCTATATTTTCCCCCACCCCGATTGGTATTATGACCGGGCTACTTTTTATGTATTATACCAGATCAAGAAATAAGTAATGTGGTCTTTTCAAAGCTGTTTATGGTTCTAAAGTCGATATTCCTTCTGTTTCTCTTATTTTTTCTTAAGAAAGAAAGAGAGATGTCATTGACTTTATAAGTTTATAGCCTTGAAGTTATTTTTCTAGATAAGGTGGTTTGAATATCTCTGGTCATCAAGGGAAAATATACATCAGGGAACATCATTAATTATACATTTCCAGTTAATTGAATTTTGGATTTGGACAAGCTAAAAAAATTGACTTCTCGAGTTTGATAAAAGCTAGACTAGTTGGTTAGTTGATCTTTGGATTTGATTGTAATTAATGTTACAAAATAACATAAATGCATAGAGGTGTTCTTCTAAGTTTGTGCTAAGAAGCATGGATTCGGATACGATACAAGGGTACACAAATACAACATTTTAAAAAAGAATTAGGATACACAGATATGTATGTATATATATACACATATATATGTGTGTGTATAGTTGTCAATTATTGATGTATTAAAAGTTTTAAAACTATTATGTATATCTAATTGTCAATTATTAACACGGTTTTACATGTATGAAAAGTTCTAACACTAATGTCTATTTTCAATAATAAAACTATAGTTTTCAATTAATTTAAAATTTTAGTTGTCAATTATTTAATACTATATTTTTTTTTTCAATAATAAGCGTATATTGTGTAGTTATCTATTATCTTATAACACATTACTTTGTTTGAAATTGTTAATTAATGAATATTATCTATTTTCAATAAATTATTGACAATAACAACAGTTATATATTACAAAAAAAACCGTCATCTACTATTAATAATAATAAGTTCTAGAAGAGTTATAACCAATAAAACTCATCTTGTTCACATATCCTATCCTGTCCAATACGTATCAAAAATTTAAAAAATGTAAAAAATATAAAATAATTAAAAACACGTATCGTATATGTGTCTAAGTGTATCCAAACTTGGATACGTGTCGGACACAGGTACGCAATAAGTTTACACGTATCCTTGCTTCTTAGAGTTTGTGATATATTATAAGAGCAGTCAAATAAATAAGGTAATTTTGGATAGTTATGCTTCTATCCTGTTTCTCAAGATACAACATGGGCGTTGAAGGATACCCATGTCTAAAATCTACAATTTAGAGCTCAAATTACAGTAAGAAATAATGCACTGGCATATAGGTTGGGCGCTAAAACACCGGTCTTAATACTTGAGGATATAGTATAATAATAATTTAAGGTTTCTTACTCCTGACTCTTTTGGGACTTCATTTTGTTCCCAAGGACTTCTAGTAAGACTCCGGACAACATCTATAGGCCTAGGCCTGGTAGTTTTCAAAATTATGAAATATCTTGAAATCTGATAGTACAGTTCGAATTAACTAGACTAGCAATAGATTTTTCTCAAGTAAAATGAAGCATGTACTTTCTTTAAAACCCAGAAGATCTCATGGTTATCATTACAATATTGTAGACTTGCATATCACTTAATGGTTGTTTAGTCACTAATTTAGCACTATGAGTTGGTCTTCCATGCAAAATTCGTTTGGATACTTATTTCACCATCTAGGATTAACTAAGATAAACAGTGACTTGTATAAATGTGCACAAAGGATATGCTTTTTAGATTTTGAGCACTTATTTTCTTTAGAGTATTAATTTGATGCAGTAACACTGCAGGAAGTAAATGGAAGCGTACCAACTAACAAGAAAGTTACAGTTGTTTTTGTCCTAGGTGAGTGCTCCATTTTCAAATTGTGGTATCTGAATATATATCACCATCATTCATGTTTCTTCCTTCCAGGATGTCGATCAAGTTATTGACATTCTTTTTTGTCTTGTGGATACGGGTAATAATAATGATAATAATAATAAAGCAGTATTGGATGTGAAAATTACCGTGTTGTATTTCTTAAGTAGTGTCCTACATGCTGTTTCCTTCTTATTTTATTTAGATTAATTTCAAACACTTCTGATAACGTTAATTTTTAACCAATAAACTGGAGCAGGTGGCCCTGGCAGTGGTAAGGGAACTCAGTGTGAAAATATTGTAGAACACTTTGGATACACCCATCTCAGTGCTGGTGATCTTCTCCGTGCAGAAATAAAATCTGGTTCTGAAAATGGGTACATCCTCGCTGTACTAAAATTCTTTTCTATTAACATGCTTTGGCTCTCGAAAAGAAATAAATTACAACTAATTTTTTTCTTCATCCCTGATCGATTCTCTTTATATTCTTTGTACAAAATAAGTTCTTGGTTATCTTGTTCTCTTGTATTGTGGATCAAGTAATTGTCTTCGTCAATCGAGGTTGATTTTTCGAGATGTGAAGTGTAATAAATCCATGGTCATCTGCGTATTGATTTTGAATTCAAGTAAAATCACTATAGAAAACTAGTATGAATGTATTATTTTTCAAACGTCAAGGCTTCATGGAGCATGTCAAGATTCTCCTTTTCAAATATTTTATTAGTCTTATTCATTATTGACCTGTGATATATAGGACAATGATTCAGAACATGATTAAGGAGGGAAAAATTGTACCATCAGAGGTGACAATTAAGCTGCTCCAACGAGCAATGCAGGAAAATGGCAACGACAAATTTCTTATAGATGGCTTCCCTCGTAATGAGGAGAACCGTGCTAACTTTGAGTATGTTGTAAGTCTTTCTATTTATACTCTTCTTCCACCCTCAGTTTTTGTTAAAATTATAATTTTATATCTTCTTTTTGCTTGTTTTCACATATTTTATGCATTTAATGGAAATATGGTTTCTTTTTTCCAATATTTTTAAAGACTTACAGACTCCTAATTGCATTGTGGATTCTAGAGAAAGGCATTTAATATATCATATGTATTGTGCACCAATTTCAGGGTTTATTGACTATCTTAATTTTTGCAGACTGGAATTGTGCCAGAATTTGTGCTTTTCTTTGATTGTTCAGAAGAAGAAATGGAGAAACGCCTGTTGAACAGAAACCAGGTTAATGTCTTTCTTTTCTCTTTTAATCTAAAATTTCTGTTGACTTTCCATTTCTCCGCAGTTTTCATGTGATATCTTTCCTTTGCATTTTTATTTACTCTGCCTTCTTCGTTTTCCTTTCTTTTTGTATCTTGAAGGGTAGAGAAGATGATAACATTGAGACAATAAGGAAGCGATTTAAGGTTTACATGGAATCCAGTCTTCCTGTGATTGAATATTACAACTCCAAAGGGAAGGTTCGAAAGGTAATAAGATTATTTCTCATCAAGATTCTTCCTTTCAATTCCCACCCTATGTGGGGATTCTTTTAGGCCAAAAAAGGGTTGAGATGGAAATTGATATTGCTTTTGATTTTAGATTGATGCTGCACAACCCATTGAAGAAGTTTTTGAGGCAGTCAAAGCTGTTTTTACCCCATCAACTGACAAGGTAAAGCTCCGTAACATTACTTCAAGGGAATGTAATAGGGAATACGAAATTGGGAAATGCATATACTGCTACTATCCCCAGTCTCAGCCTTTTCAGGCTTCCTATGTTTGTCAAGTCAGAATCTAATACAAATTTCCTTCATGGTTTGTCATAGGTTGATGCTTAAAGATTCAAGCCTTATCCAAAATATCACACGAGATTTGTGTCTAGGTAATGGCTTAGTCCAAACACTTGCATTTGTACTGGAATTACTGCCAATTATATATCAACGTCGTATAGTAAGGACGTTTGCTCACATTCTATAGTTTTTCTTGTGCAGATGGTTTAATATTTTGATCAGAATATCAGGACGTTCATTTACTTTATCAATTTGTAGTTTACATAGAAAATTCACATATTATTTTTGCTTTGATAATTTTGTGAACCAGAAAATTATATTGTTGAGGATGCTGCCTCAGTATTGTTATTATATGAGCGACTTCTAATAAGATTTAAGTACTTCTACAGTAAATTCCCCCCTCATGTGACTCCTTAGTTTGGATCTGTGCACGGTTACCTTTTTCCCATGATTTTCTGCAGGGCTTTTGGTTGCGAAATTTGAAAAAGTGCCCATCTGTTATAATTAAGAAAATAAAATAGTAGGCGGGCTAAGGGATTAATTTTCTGAAATGAACAAAAAATTTGGTCCAATTTTTCTTCACAATGGGTTGAAGAATAGGAATATTTTTGTGTGGAAATTTCATAAAACCAGTTGTTTCGTTTCAAGTTTCTGAAAATCAGGCTTATACTTTATTTAATAAAAAATCAGGTTTTAATTTCACAATTAATATTAATAATAATATTTT
>CAIGRB010019933.1:0-40884 GCA_903798255.1 Fraxinus quadrangulata | reverse complement strand
TAACAAGTTGTTTGTGTACAAATTTTAATACTCAAAATTTAAGTAGTCGATCACAAATCCAAATAAATGAGGAGAATTTTATCTAAAAAATAAAAGATAGAGGAGCTCGCGAGACGAAGCTCGACCTAGGCTCATTCCAAATGAGCCAAAAGCTCGGCTCATAATGACCCTCTCAAGCCATGACCCATTTCAATCCATCTTCCTTTCCCGAAGAAAATCGCACACTCCATTGAGATCTACATTATCTTCATCCTCCTGCATTCGTGTTTCCATTGAAGTTCCACCATGTTGAAAGTTCATCGAGGAAGTCCCGCCATTGCAATCAGCTAGGGCTCACACATTTTTAAAATCTTCACATATATTTATCTTTCATATCTACATAGTTAAGTTCAGAATATAACTTTGTTATCTCTTGTTGAGACTCAATAAGTTAACAATTTAACATGAAATTCTAAATACCAACGCGATGTCCCCCTCTCCTCCTTTACCACAATAGGACACGAAGCTTTTTTACTTTTAGTTATGTAAAAATCAGAAGTTTATATTTGATTAATTAGGGATAGAGTTGGTGCGTTAAAAAAAAAGATAAAACGGAGACACGATCCGTGCCACTCGGAGACACCGTGTCTCCGTGTGCGCACACGGACGCAATTTTTTTATACAGTGGCAACAATAACATTTTCACTAAAGTGCGTATAATCAATAGAGTATATTGCAGTTCTCATATAACCCCCCAATATGAGGAAGACTTTCCATGTGATTTAAATTCTTAGAAACTTCTTCCTTCTATAATAATGAATTTTTGCTTCATATAATAATGAATTTCTCGATTTTACCTGTATCATATACGGTATTATTATTCATTTTCACAATTCTTATGTTTTTGTTTATTCTTTCGGTTCCTTATTTTATTATTTTATCTTTTTGTTTTCGTGAAAAATGAATTTCTACATCTTTTTTATGTTCTTGTGAAATTCTGTTATTTGTATTACCTAAATGTTTATCAAATTATACTAATATTTATCTTTAATGGACTACAATGTATTTTTTTCTATACGAGTTTCGTGAATACTATCATCTACTTGAGATGTGCTTCAAAAGGTGGACGATTAAGAAAATTACTATGTTAAATGATAAATTATTAAAAATAGTGAAACATGAATCAACTATCTTTTGGGTTTTATAAGAAATTGAAGTATACATTTTTTGTTTTGTTTTGTGCCTTTTCTTTCCACACTATCATTTACAAATAAATTTCTCTAAAGTTTGCACACACTTATTTTTAACACTAATCAACAAACGTGCAACGCACGTTTCCTTCACTAGTACTCTATAAATACATCAACCTATTTTCAATTTTTTTTCACACACCAACAACTCTCTCACTCTCTCTTCCACATTCTACAATCTACTACATTTATTTCTACCTTCAATTTTAATTATTCAATATCAACTATCGAATTACAATCTTATACATAAACTTTCTTCAAATTCTTAATTTATTTCCATACTCTTCATTTATTTACTTAATTACTTACTATACAGTCTATACTGTACAAATTACAATACATATTCTATACATTTCATCGCAATTCATAAATGGATCCACACTCATTTGTTGATGGATGTTCGATATTGGAGACGAATCACCTATGAAGCTGCAAAGTCAATTTCAAAATAAATTTTCTGGTCTCAACGAAGTACCTATTTCCCAAAATATTCTAGATTTGGATGCTCGGGAAGTAGTAATCCAATTGATTTGGATGACGTTGATATTCCCGAAACTAAACATGAGGAGGAACATGAATTAGATATTCCCAATTCAAGAGGAAAGCGAAAGGGAAAAAAAGGCAAAATGTTGGAATTATTTTAAATTGATTCCAACGGACCGTATGGTCGATGGAATTACAGAGTTTAAATCAGTATGTAAATATTGTAAACAATTAGCATAGTAAAATTGTATGGTACCAGCCACCTCAACCGTCACTATAAAGCATGTACAGTCAAACATGGGTTTTTTGGTATCAATCAAACGTAACTGCAATTTGATAGTCCAATCGTCGATTATGCTTCTACGACACTTTGCACATGGATGTATTCGGAAGAAAAAGCTCGAACGAGAATTGTAAAGTTCGTTGCTGATATTGAGTTGCCTTTACAAATAGCGGAGAACCAACATTTCATCTCCTATGTGAAAGAATATCTTCAATTGTGGTACGTTGGGGTAAGTAGAAACACTTTTCGTTCCGATACCAATATAAAATTTCGTCAATACAAAAAACAATTGATTATCGATTTGCAAAAAAAATCGGTGTTATATTTTTAACTTCAGATTTATAGAAATGGATTAATAAAAGAAGTTATACAATTACAATTGCACACTATATAGACCCACTTTGGTGTATGCATAAAAAATTATTGCTTTTAAAATTATTGAATTCACTCACAACGCTAACAATATATATATCATGCTATTATGAACATTATTAGAGAATATCATCGCGAGAGTAAAATGTGTTCTTTTACAATTAACAACGCTATTGTTAATAAGCTAGTTATTGATAAATTGTGTAGGGTACTACAGCTCGATTTTGGGGTTATTTATTTCATATTCATTGTGTGTCATATTTTAAATTTAATTGTGTATGATGGTTTGAAATATATTAAGAATGAAATTTGAAAAATTAGATATGCACTAATACATATCATGATTTCACCTAATAGAAAAATAAGCTTTTGAAAAATTTAGAACGAATGTGTACAATTTATCAGATACTAAATATATAATTGATCAGATTTCAAAAATTTTAACTTTTAATACACATATCATTTATAGAAATTTAGAACAAACTTTATATGAAATATATGAGTTATAAGTAGAACGAATGTGTACAATTATTAATCGGGTATCCTCTGCACCTACTCTTCCTGCTGATATTGAAGAAGACGAAGCTGAAATATTAAACTTATTCGAAGGCATTAATACATATCGATATGATGTAATAGATTCTTTTAGTAATAGTATGTCTATCGCATATAAGCAGATATTGGACGCAAGTCAAAATGCGCTGTCTACTGAATTATTTGATTACTTTAATCATAATATGTCTAATAATAAAACGATTAAAAAAAAAGTTCAAAAGAAATTATTGAATTCTGGTGAAAGTATGAACGACGATGACCAGTGATTTCTGTGATTGCAAAAGACCTACTAACACCTCCGGTTAGCGCTGTAACTTCTAAATCTACTTTTAGTGCAAGTAAACCATAAAAGGGCTCTGTCCAAAGTTAGGAGCTGACGGAAAGAAAATATCTTAGAAGCATTAATGTATATGAAGGATTGACAAGACGTTCATTTCTGATTACAAGATAAATATGCTAAAATTGCATGCCGTCACATAAATAATATTTAATTTAACCATATTAATAAAAAAAAGTATTTCATAATAATGTTTTAATCTTTTAAAAAATTATACACGTAACAAGTTGTTCTTATACAATTTTAATTTCCCTTTCTCAAAATTTAAGTAGTCAGTCCCAAACCCTAATAAAGGATGAGGATTTTATCTAAAAAATAAAAAATAAAAGATAGACGAGCTCGCAAGACGAAACTCGGCCTAGGCTCGTTCCAAATGAGCCACAAGCTCGGCTCAACTCGGCTCATAATGACCCTCTCAAGCCATGACCCATTTCGATCCATATTCCTTTCCCGAAGAAAATTGCACACTCCATTGAGATCTACATTATCTTCATCCTCCTGCATTCGTGTTTCCATTGAAGTTCCACCATGTTGAAAGTTCATCGAGGAAGCCCCGCCATTGCAATCAACTAGGGCTCACACATTTTTAAAATCTTCACATATATTTATCTTTCATATCTACATAGTTAAGTTCAGTATATAACTTTGTTATCTCTTGTTGAGACTCAATAAGTTAACATTTTAACATGAAATTCTAAATACCAACACGATGTCACCCTCTCCTCCTTTACCACAATAGGACACGAAGCTTCGCTTGGAAAACAATGTGCATTGTATTAAAATTTGAAGTTCCATTACAGAAAATCAACTTTGTTAAAAAGAGTAGGGCAAACCCTTATATGTTTATTTATATCTTTACATTTATTGAATATGGGATTTATTCATATCATGTAACTACAAGGTGGTGACTCGTTAAAAAAATATCAATTTTGAAATTCGTATGCTTGTTTGAGTCTTAGTCAAGTTGAATTATTTGTACGAGTTTAATGGACATTAGTACCGTATTAAGATTTGTACTTTCATCTTAAAAAATATCATCCTTGTTAAAATGTGTAGTGTTCCAAACCCTTAATAATATATATTATTTTACTTTTTTTTATATTTATTTGATTTGAAATTTATTCCTTAACACACTGCACCGTTGGTTTGGATTCGATATATGAATCCTCCAAACAGTTCGACTACCAACTCACACTGATAACCTTTATTTATTTCTTGCAAGCTGTCCTGAACAAATTGATGATTTGCATTCAATTGCTGCTGCAATCGGTCAACTTATATATTACTGCTAAATTAATTACAAGAAATATCAAGTATAGGAATCTACTTGGCAATTTCAGGTTGGTACAAGAATGATGATGAATCATATTGGGCTTTTGTGTTGTCAAACAATCTTGGGTGATGATGCACATTAGTTGGACTTTAATAATTGAAGAATTATGTCTTACACAAAATTATATTAAAATTCAAAAACTACAATTTCAGATTATTTTACTGCAGTAAAAGTGAAATGTTACAAACAACATATCTCCTAAATTTCCCTAATTTCCCTGCTTATGTCACTCCTCCAAATAAGGAAAATCAAATACACCACAATTATCCTAAAAAAATCCCCAAATCACAACCCCCTCTTCGTTCAATATCAAAACCAAAACAATGGTCACCCAAAAAATCTCTAAACATCCCACAGTCTCTCTCAGCTTCATATCTAAATTCTTCTAAATCCATATTCTGAGTATCAATCAAAAATCATGATTCGACATGGAAAATCGCAAAGATTGGGAATAATTTAGGCTGTAGTTGAAGATTCAATACCTAAATGGCATCCCCTAGTCATCGTACATTACTTGGTGAGTTGGTTCCATCAAGGATGGTTGAAGATTCACCAATCATGGATATGCCCACTCTGCCGTCTATCCATGGGTTCAGTCACAAACCAGCAAGAGGACGATGATTCTCATCACTTTGCAACATCATTCATACAGGTGAAACCTCAAAATCTTGTTCATGGAAGGTATTCATATGATATTTACCTTTGAAAATGCCATTTGTACCATGAACAATGTACATTATGCTTGACATTGCTCTATTTTTAAAAAATTATTGGAGGGAAAACCATTTGTTTTGTTTTTTTTTTTTTTTTTAAAATTGTCTAACGATAGTTTGCCATGTCATGTGTCAAACTTGATGTACACCACACCAAACACGATCAATTTACCTTCGTGTTTCTTGTGGAGTGTGCATGTTACTAGTTATTTATTTTTCCTCTTTCTTTATTTCGTTATTTTATTGAAATGGATTTTCTGCTAAGAGTGGAGTTGTTAGAAGGGGGATCGGAGGATAAGTGAAGAATGCAAACTTATTTATATTAAGTTATTTGGAGATATTGATTAGTGTCACCAAGTTTATTAGTCTTCATTGTGCCATGTAGGGGCATACAGGATGATGAAATGGAATTTGATGAATTGGTTAATGAGACGCTCACATAAGTAGGCTATAGTACCCTACATCTCTTGAAATACTGCTATACATACGCTCACATAAGTAGGTTGTCCTTCGTAATATGTAATGTTGCATTGATATCATGTATCGCAATATACTATTGACGATCATAATTTACGATATACTATGGTTTGCATCATGCATTTCAATATATTTCTTAATTGTTAAAAAATATAAATGTAGGTGTACGTAGTGTAGTAAAGCAAGGCCTTAATAAACTATATGTTCAGCATCGTGATGTGGTCTTCCAGGTATATTTTTCTTACTAATACTCAAAAGGTCGACAATCCTTTTAAGTGATAGCATTTCTATACTTCAAGCAATCATAAAAAACGAATTGAAATACATCGCACATGAAGATGTCAAACGCACAAACTTGTAATGCAAGCAATTCAACACATATAATGCAAGCATAAAATGAATACCTAGTAAATTAATTAGAAAATCCATCTTACAACCATTTCGATTATGCAACAGATGGTGAAAAAGAATTACAGATTTCTGTTATATATCGACAAGCATAGTTATCGATAGACGGAATATTTAAACTCAATACGGGAAATTTGATTTATGCAATATGGAATCTTGCTCGATGATCTTTTAACTGTGTGGAGAGATGGTGGCCTTTGGATCAATGGTTGTATGCCCTCCTTTCCAAAGGAGGAATCCTAGCTAATTCTCACCTCACTCTTTCATTCTCTCTTTTGCTCAACTAGGGGCGGATGTAGGGGGATTGGATTTGGACTACAGATCGGTCCATTCCACAACCCATTTCATTTTGAATGTGCCAAAAAAAAAAAAAAAATTTATGTGAAAAATTGTTTTATGTGAATTTTTTTTGTTTTTAGTCCGATCCTGAATCTGTCGCTCAACTCTCGGTTTCTCACGGCTGCTCTTGATTTGTGCAATTTCTTTTCATATTTCCTTCATTCTTTGTGAATGCTATTCTTGTCTCTTTCTTGATTTCTACGGTTGATCTTCTTCGTGTTGGGAAAGATTTTAAGCAGTGGAGTTGACGGTTGAGCGAAATGTGGGCAAAATTGAGCTCTAATTATTGTGGATTCACTCATGAAATCTGTGGTCGAAACTTTAAATATTGTGGGTATATAATCATAAATGCATTCAAAAAGCAAGTGCCAACCATTACTTGGCTAACTTGTGCACATGTTGGATGTTTAATATAATTAATGATCACATGCATGCCAAGTTATTTGAAACACTATAATGTAATTAATTTGCTCGTTTATTCTAAGTAATTAGTGAGGGGACACGGGACTCACGTTGGACTGTCACATGTCCAACTAAAAAATTCGTCCCCGACGAACCACCTAAGGTTCATAGTATCAGCTATCTGTAGTTGGACGTTAAGATCAAGTTTTAAATTTTCACAAATTTGTCGAAATGTAAAGAATGTAAAAAGTGGATAAACAATAAAATCAAACTTCACGCCTAGACAACATTCTATGCTAACATGTGATACGTTTGGAATCTTAAAATTTGGTCCACATAATGGTTAATTATTTGGTTTCGCGTTGTTTTTCTAGTTGGCAAGTGGTCCGGAATTGGTTGATGCTTTGTTTAATAATTGATCTTTTTTTTTCATGAATTGGAATAAACAATAAAGATTTTCTTCTGCAACAGCTTTTGCTGTGAGAAGGGCAACAAACTAACGTATAATTCACTATATTTTACTTGTAATGGAAGTCCTTTAACTTTTTCTTATCATTCATTTATGTTTCTAATTTTTTTTATCATATTTTTATTTTTAACCTTCGATTAATTAGTATATCTTACCCTTGATGATAGTCCAAATTTTCTGTAAGCATGCTTTGAAATAAGGGGATAAATATTTGTCAAATATTTGTATCTTTTTTTTATTCAAAAATATAATGGACAAGCCCCTGTTTGATCCATTTTTTTTTTTCATTCTCATGTTTCTACCCATTTTCAGTCATACATTTTTCAATAAAATAATATTTTCCATCACACCAATAACTTTTCCTTCTTTTTCAACCATATATTCTCCATCAATCTACTATTTCAAAATAGATTCTTTCAAAATAACGTGGCTCAAACACACTCCAAATAAGTCTTTTATGTCATTCTAGCTGATATTTTCGGGTCAGAAATCGCTATTAAAAACAAGATATGCTAATTAATGAAAAGTTGGAGGTAGAAATGCGACGGAGATAAGATGAGTATATAAGTGCGGCAATAAACAAATATGATGATTATCATTGCTATTAAAATGTGATATGTACAAACTTATTAAACCTACAAGTTCAACACGCTGAAAGTAAAAGAGGAAGTGATTGCAACAAATATTAGGAAGACTTGTATACCACAAAATCTTTAATGTGCAACTAGGAGGATTTCAAGTTATGATCGTTAAGTTGATCGATAGGAGAAATTTTAATTTTTGCCCGAAATAGGGGAGATATTTTTAAAATTAATAATCATGCCGGGTATGCCATAAGATTTATAGATTTACATTTCACGTGAAAATATCTCTCCCATACAAATTTAAATTATTTATATTTTAAAAAATAAGCTCGACATTGATCCGAAAAAAGTAAAGGGTGTCACATTAAATGAGAATCCTAATCAAAACAAATAAATAAACAAAATACACCATTAATCCTCAATCTATGAACACAATTTGGTCCCCTACCCATTTTTCTTAACAACATGCTCCAATCCGTTAATTCTGTAATGCTGTTGATCCTGAATAAAGATAATTAGGGAGACCAATTAAATTAAATATAAATAAGTGAAATAAACTGTAGCCAAACAAAGGCTAAGTCAGAGAAGTGGTTTGTCATCCGCGTTGCCTCCAATCTTAACTTATAGTTCAGTCATTAAATGGTGCGGTCCTTCTCCTTCTAGAGTTTCCATTGGTTTAAGTTTTCTATCCCAAATTAATTTTTCACGATAAATTTCGAAATTGCCAACATAATATCTTTCGTATTATACAATGAAAAAAAAATGCATAATGTGAAAGTTGTGATCCGTTCGATGGTTGAAATTTCAATTGTATCGTGGTCTTAATATTATAGGCAGAAAGTGAAGAATGACATTTACCATTCATTGTAAAACATTTATTAAAATTTACCATTTGCTTGATATCCTCGGTAGAATAAGTACTTCATATTATTGTAAAAAAAAGAAAAAAAATCTGCATAGCTTTTCCAGACTTTTCAACGTACTTTTTTCATATATGACACTCTGATGCCTATTGTTAAGGGGGAAAAAATAAATAATAAGAGAGAGAGAGAATTGACCCACAACAATAATTTCAACCAAGCATAATATACTATACTATTCATGGATACCCCAGTTAGTCAAAATTAAATACCAATCAAATTCAAACTTAATCGTCGCATTGCTACTAGTAACAAAATTCCTTGCAGTGGTGGATACAGTCAAAAGATTATATGAATTGTAGTGAGAATAAAATGATTTACCCATAACCTCCGAGTGGTTCCCGCAAGCTGGGCTTCGCACACTGTTGTCCCAACCTTAACAGATGAATGGGGATTCACTGTCGCCAAGTTTCCTTTCCTTTCCTTTCCTTTTTACAACTTTTCAGTTTTCACCTTAGTCGAAGGAAATAACCTCTTCAGAAACATCCAATAACTCCTCAACCTCGACTTCTTTTGCTTCGTATTCCTCTTCCTCGTCACTTGCTTCACCATCACGTAGCGTTTGCCTCTCCACTTTCTGTTCTTCATGCAAACGCTTCCATTCACTGACCCACCTATCCCACTCTTCTTTCAACATCTTTCTCTTCTCTCTATCCTGCTCACTCAATTGCAATGAAACATCTTGATCCTCCGCTTCATACTTCTTGCTGTATTTCTTCAAGTTTTTCGCAATTTCTTCTTCTTTCTCAGGGCTCAAGAAGGATGGGGGTCTTGGGCGCCACAGAAACTGAGATGAGAAAAGGGAGTTATTTAGGCAAAAATCAACGTCAATGGGAATATACTAGTGTCCTGTAAATAGCAAACAAGTAGAAAAACAGTACGTACTTGGAAGAAATGGTCCTTCAATATTCGATATAGCAGCTTGCCATTGAAAGACCAGACATTGAAACCATTTTCCATCTCATGAACTGAGATAACTGACGTGACAACATATCTACAGAGAGAAAATTCAAGTCAGAACAGAATATTTGGGTCCATGTGAAATATAATTAACCAATACTTACACACACATGCAGTCAAGTCACTCTGCACACAATCTTTTATTCATGCTATAAACCAAAAGCACAAAAATAAAAAAGTAATCCATAAAGGCTTAGTAGCTATATGTGAATGCCATTACCTTCCCGTGGGATCCCATTCAACGTCTGTTGCCATGAAATGCTCGGCTGTTGCCATGGTTTCAAGCTCATCAACATTGTAGAACTCCAATTGTCCATTGAGACCTTTCAACCCCGCCAATATAATAAAGCGACCAGCTGGTGACCAATAAAGTGCATTCGCCTGCTTGCCCTTAACAGTTGTGAGCTTTGAGACCCGGCCAGTACTAGTACCACTGCGCATCGAGTAGAAACTTACATCAGGCCTTGGGCTATCACCATGAATAACCGCAAACCTGTGGCCTTTTGGCTCCCAAGCAAATGATATAATCTTATCATTCTTATTTTCGAGTTCCAAAACTTCAATAGGAATATCTCGTTCTTTGATTCTGAAGAGCTCAAAACCAGTATAAGTGCTTTTCTTTGTTTTAGTGTACCGATCAACTTTGACAGCAAGGTAATCCCCACTGCTTTGCCAGTACAGTTTACAATCGCTCACACTGAAGAGATTCTTCTGCCTCAACTCTTTTTTGCTCGGGATTTGCACAAGACTCACCTGTTATTAGAATCCAAAGAGTTAGGTCATCAGTATAAGAAATCTACAAAGAACTTCACAGCAAGGAAGTTTTTATGTATGAAAGTCCGTGACTCACTTTGGCAGGTTGATTCCCTCCACCAAGTTCTGGAGCAAAGAGAGCAAGAATTGGATCGGTAGGTGACCAGCTGAAGTCCATAACATTCTCAGCCTTGATAGATTTCTTGTCGATGAGAGTAAAAGTCTCAGTTTCATAAACGGAAATTACATTTTTTCCTATTCTGGCAAAGTACTTGTCATCTTTTCCACCACTCCATCTGAAAAATGGAAGTTGTCATACAAGAGAAAGCATTCAATAATACTAACATATTTCATCCATCTTAGCTTTGTATATCTGTCTGTTACGGGGAAAAAGGGGGGAGGGGGTGGAGAAGGGAGGGGATAAGAAAAGGAAAGGACGTAACAAACATATCAAATTCACCTAAACACAGGCCAGGATACACCACTAACACCTCCGGTTCCTCCAATTGCAAATTCATCTGCACTGCCTTTGAAATCTCTCATGACTTTTCCAGTTCTCACATCGAAAATGTTTATCACAACCCTCTGTAAAGAAAATCAATGTTAACGACACTATCAATGAAGTAAAGCATTGATAATTAGAAAACAGTAACAATAACTATACATGAGTATCACGTGGGTTGCTTGGTTCATGGCTGCTGTAAGTCACCAAAAATTTTTCACCAGGAGAAAAGTCGATCAATTTCACCTACAATCAAAACAGTCAGATCTAAAAATTTAAGGAAGCCTCTTATTAGATGTTAACCACAAGCAGAAAGTAACCTGGGGGTGAGCATAGCGCATCAGACGGTTGAAAGTGGTTGCACCACCCCAAACTGCAGCACCCTGTCTATGCACAGTGGCCAGGTAAGTCCCTAGTGGGGACCACTGCACAAAACTTTCGGTCCAGAACTGACACAAAGACATAATTACAAGATAATCAGTGAAAATCGTTCCCAAGAAGAAACAAGTTCAAGACTTGTCCCAGGAAACCAATGCGTATGAAGACCAAATAATCATTCTACCCAACAACCACTCCAGGGAAGAATATTTAGGATTAAAGTTTGCTTACAGAACGTTTGTAAACAAGCTCGGGCTTCGATTGTCTTGCATCATTCCATAAAACCTCAGTGTCCGAACCAGCACGAATCACAAACTGATCTCGAGCTTTTTCATCAGTAAGCCATTTTTGCAGATTCTCCTGAAAGAGATGGAGAAATAAAGCAAAAATCAATTAAGGTTAAGAGACTTTTTCATTTCTCTTCAAGGCATCACTCTCTTGGCAATTTTATTTCTTTATTCTGTTTGCATTTTCTTTTTCCTTTTCCATTGGGATGAGGATAAGAGATACGAGAGAACAGAGGCCAACCCCAGGAGTATAAGGCTTGGTTTCTGGAGGTGCCCACTCATCTGGAACTTTCATGAACTTCTCAATATCATCAAACATGTTAACAGCAAATATGTGTGATCTGTCTAATTTGTATCCATTTGTCTTTTCCTTGGCCAGTTCAGCTTCCTAAAACAGCAACCATTAACTCATTTAAACAATGATACAGCAACAAAACATAACTCCAATATCAGGATGAGAATATGCAGTATCTACAATTAATAGACAAATGGTGTTAAAAATCAAAGCATGCGGACATAGTTTATTACCAAGCAAGGAAAAAGAAACTGAGACATATTATTAAAACCTTTTGGCATCTCTTCAGTTCCTGAGCAGAGCTCAGTAAACTGCATGCTATAATTGATAGGGTTAAAGCCAACATCAGTAGCACGCTAAAATGACAGTTAACTATATCTTATCACCCTTGCCAATTGTACTAAAAAATATTTAAATTAGCATCCAATATCTATTCAATATTAATGAATTACTTAATTTGTTCTGTTATGTATTTCTGGAGAATTCTACAATCTCAAAAATGTCATTATAAGCACTTCCTCCTACAAAAAAAAAATGAAAAAAAATCAAAATTTTACTCATAAATCACTGCTTATATAAAAAAAGGGCGTGAGATGCTGAAACGAAAAATCACTTTGAACTGTCAGAGGCATTTCCCTTTGCTGGATTTTTTACTCCACGGTGCAACCAAAACAAGATGTAACTAGAGGTAAAATAAAAATAAAATTAATCCACATAATTAAGACCTAAATACACTAAAGTGGAAATGACATTATCTAAAAATAAAAATTAACAGGTAAACTCTTAATAAAAATAAAACTTTTAATAGAAATGAATATAATACACATTCAGGTAAAGAAGTATACACGCATAAAAAAGGGAAACGAAATTAACAGTGGAACATCACACATACTTGAGGGGTGTTATACTCGATGAAACAATATCCAAGGGTTTTCTGAGTCTCAGGATCCAATGGCATCCATAGGCCATCCTCCTTAATAACCCCTATTTGGCTGTAGATTTTCCGGATTACACCTTCCAATTTCTCAAACTTCTCCTTTGGTACAACTGGCAAATTGTCCACGACAATTATGTTCCCGAACCCTGCCTCGAACTCCAACTGTTCCTCCCCTTTTAAATCCTCATCATCACTACATACAATCATTTCAGCCAAACAATTTATCGCTGCAATATAATTATTACCACTAGTGTTCTGTAAAATGCCGGGTGTTTCATTAATCTTACCTGATAACCCCAAAGTCTTCGCCAGGGGGGAGTCGAATGGAATCAAGATCTATGGAGGAGATGTCGATGTTGAGGCGGCCAGCGGTGGCGCGTATATCATCCATTGATACAACCTCCGCCATGACTGATTGCTAGCACTGCGTGTGTATGAATATATGTATCGATGTTTGTATATGTGCGTTTATCTGAGAGAGCCAGCGCGAAGAAGGCGTTGGAAAGTGCTGTTCAGAGAGGAGTCGTCTAGGGTTTTTGCTTGTAGAGAGAGAGAGAGAGAAGAAGACGAGGGTTAAAATGTTGTATTGTTTCTGATCTGTTAAAAGGTTTGGGCAACTTAATGATAAATGGGCTGAAAGTTAATTTTGGAGGATCTGCTTGCCGTAGTCCACGGGCGAAAGGCCCAATGAGACCCAATGGCACTAACACGAGACAGTAAGAGCATCTCCAATTGTGCACCAAAAAATGGCGTTTAGGCACGAAGCAGTCGTAAAATGCCCCGCCTCGCGCTTTTATTTATTTTTATTTTTTTACGTCTAGGCGCACTTTTTTTTTTTAATATAGTATTTTATAATGTGGAAATAACAGGTATAAGTTTTTCAAATTAAAAATCAGGTGTGGATTTTATTTAACAAAAAATCAAGTATTAATTAAATTATTAATAATATTATAAAATTTACCCACCCCCCACTACAAAACCTGAAATATTTCCCATCCCGTCTCTCTCTCTTGTGCACTCTTCTCTCACAAGCTGCCTTCGAGGCAGCGTTCATATAACTGTCGTTGTGGCGTAGATTCAGCAAACAATGATGTCGCTAGTTTGGTTGGTATGTTGCAATCTGGTTTGTTGGTATGCCAAGATCTATTGATCATCCTTACGCCGTCGCTGCACGGTGCGATCTGAGGCCAACGGTGCTGCGGGTGAACTGTGACCGCGATATGGTGTGTGTGTAGTTTGCAATGGTGCCGTGGTTATGGTTTTTGTTGGGTTTGTTAGTTTTTTGAAGTAGTGGTGGTTTTCATGTTTTGGTGTGGGGTGGTTTTTGTTGATCATCCTAACATCTCGTGGAATACTACAAAACATAATACAATAATTACACAGTGTGCATATTGGGAGGGAGGGAGAGAGAGAGAGAGAAATATTATTTTTCTTACTTTATTCATATATTCAGTTTAATAATTAATTTCTTTATTTAAATAAAAGAAGATGTCCACCCATCGGTGCAATCTCGACTTTGGAAAATATTATAAAAGTTTTGGAGGTTTGGGACGTAAGTTTTTTGAATTGAAAGTTGGAAGCTCGTGATTCAAAAAATTAAAAGTTCGCGATTCAAAATTAATTCAAGAATTAGCTATCGAATTTAGGTAAAAATTCAAACATTTTATTCTTGACATAACATTCACACGATATTGCCTCCATGTTCCAACGCTTTGATCCATAAATGTGGATTCAAATTTCAAGCCAAGGAGTTAAAAGAGAGAAGGGTTTCTTTTCTTTTACTGTCGTAAGACTCGTAACATAAAAGTAGTTAATTTTTAGTGCATTTTTAAGTTAATTTCTCTTTTAAAATTGAAACTCCCTAATCCCCATAATACTTGACACAAAAATATATTAAAATTTTTATTAATAAAACCAACTACTTGTACAATGCGATGACATGAAGTAAATAATGGGCTTGCAAAATAATTAACTACTTCATAGATTAATATTTTGAGATAAATCCCAATTCTTTACGAAGTAAATAAAATTAATACGACAGATATCATCACAAGTGTATAATTTTAGCTCGAACGGTTCAAACCCCGACTCCCCGAGTCATTGTTGGTTAGCTTTAAAATTTTCTTTTAAGTAATTTTATTTATAAATAAAAAATGCGTAGAAGTACTTTTTTGTTGAATATTATTTGTTTTTCTTCGTGTCGCCACCTATTTTATTTATTCGAATAAATTTTCGAGACAATTTTTTGTTAAATATTTTGACACTGTCCCTTGTTAAATAGTTAATTAACTCATGCAGGTTGATTATAAAAATGGTAAAGTTGTCATTTAATTTAGACATATGCTATATGTTTTATAATTCATTCTCTATGTACATTTGCTCACATAACACTTCCGTACGTAGTTTGTCACAAGAATGATATTGTGAAAAACATTAATATAACTTTAAACTTCAATTTTTTTAGAGCACGTCTGTTCAAACTACTAACGTGTAATTTCTCAGACTCTCAACTTGGTAGTTTATATTTGGAGGGACGAGTAATGAGACTCAAACATGATTTTCTTGAAAGTGTTAATCGCGAATGACTTGAATATCTCGCTCCCGTGGAATTTTGTATGATCTCGAAAATAATAGAATGTTATCGAGAATTTTTGGTATGTAAAATTAAATTAACTAGGCTAGAAAATGGATAATTTTTGTCATATCTAATTCCGACACATTTAACATACTAAGCTCATATTTGGTTTAGATAAAAATCAAATTCTTTGTAAATTTTGATAAAAGTTGTTGAAATGTATAATTGAAAAGTTTCGGGACACAAGAAATGTGTTTTTAAAATTTAACTATTAATTTTGATTTAAATTTTAATAAACTTTTAGTTGTACTAGGGATGACAACGGGTGGGTCAACTATTTCCATCACTCGCCCACTTGGGTATTTTTCTCACCTTGCTTTAACCGGGGCAGGATACGGCATATCCTCTGCCCCGTCTATTTTTTAATTAATTAATTAATTATACTTTTTTAATGTCATTACTTGATGAAAATTATTATTATTATTATTTGTTTGATAAAAACTTAAATTTTAAATGGACGGGTAGCGGGATGGGGATCATGTTTTCCCAACCCATTTCAGGATAATTGCCACGCCCTGCCCCTTTTCATTTACCCAATTAGGCAGATAATTCTCGTAGGCATTGGATTTAACAAATTTTTTGCCATCCCTGAGCTTAACAAAGCATGGACTAAAATATGTCCATGTTTGGTTTAGATTAAAAATTAATTAAAATTTTAAATTAAAGTCAATAATTAATTTAAATTACCTATTTCATAGGTATGCACAACTTTTCAATCATACATTTCATTTATTTTCATCCAAAATTTATTAAAAAATTAATTTTAATCTACATCAGGCATTTGTTTGACCCTATTAAAATTATAATTTAATTTTTTTCATCTTCTTATCAACCACACATTCTTTAATAAAATTATAATTTATTTTTTTCCATTTTCTTATCAATCACACATTCTCCAATAAAATAATATTACACATAAATCTAAATTTTTTTTCCTTTTTAATAATACATTATTCAAAAAATTAAAATGACAAATGAGAGCTATATATAAACAATAATTAGTTTCAGACAAGACTCCGTGGTTAAACAAAAGATTAATATAATTTATCTTTGTACTTTCAAGTCCTCAAAGGGACAATTTTTGAGGAGCATGTGGAACATTATCTTCCCACATAAGCCTTTTTGGTATCTCTCAATGTCTTCACATATTTTTTTTCTTCAATCATGCTATGCTGTCATCCTATCTGGCACCACATTCACAATAGGAGGAAGATGAGCATTTTTAATTCACATAGGTCCTATGTGAGTTCCACGTGCACGTGAATATAGGTTAATCAAGATGTCAAACATTTTTTGACAAATGAGATTGATTCTCTTTTCTTTATTATGTACATCCCTTTTCCTTTTCCTTCTAACATTATTATAATTTGTGTTTTTTTTAAAAAAGTTAAATTATGTCCCTCCTTTCACTCTCTCTCCTGCTCCACTCTTCATCGTCTCGTCTTATCAATCATTATAGACACCTCTATGTGTACTACACATAGAATAATCCTTAATATATAGATTTATTCCATATAATTTTTCAATGGCAAAGACCCGTGTTTAGACTCTACTGGTTAGATTCGAATCTTAACATGGTCGCCAATCATATGACAAGAATCAAATCACTGTCCATCGTAGAAATATGTTGAGGGTTAGTAATAACTATTATTACTTCACGGACTTGATTAGTAAAGTGCAAATAAGTGTAAAGCAAGTTAAAAGTAGATTCTATAGTGTGTAACTCATTTTTTTTTCTTTTTAACTTATTTACCTTTTTTATCATTTTTGAAACTGATGACAAAAAAGAAAAGGCTTGTTGCAAAATTTGGCCACGGGTGCTGAACATCGTTAAGCCCCGTTTGGTGGTCATTTTATTTGAAAAAAAAGTATTGTCATGAATAATGAATTTTTAAAAAAAATATGTGATTGAAAAATAGAAAAACTTTTGATTTTACGAATAGAATATTTTATTACGTGAATGTCTGATAGAAAATAAGTACGTAAAAATTATTATTATTAATTTTTTAAAGAATGAAAAACAAACATGTTACAGAAAAATAAGTCGGGCGAGATCTCTATAGAAAAAAAATCAAAATGGTGATGTGGTCTCGAGTCCCAAGAAGCAAACTAGTATTAGATGATAAGACCCGTGATTTGACTTGTACCAGTAAGTTCATGAATTGAAAAAGAAAGGAAAATAAGTGACAAAAATTTGATGGGAGGGGAGAATCTTTCCAAATCACGCCGTTGATATAACATGTGGAATTCCAAAAGCATCCTAATCTCGAGACGTAATGTTTGAAGTGGAATTTCGTATAAATTTTGTTTGGTATAAATTAAAATTATTATTTCTTATTAAAACCTATCAAAAAATTGATTTTAAGATTGTTTTGCTTCGTAATCCTTGACAAACAGGAATAATGCTAAATGTACAGAACTATTCATACCAGATATTCTACAGAAAAGTCACATGGATATGAGTCCTACCTGATTTAAATATTATTAAAAAAAGTGAGCCCCACATGTTTGTGTATTTTTCTTTTTTTTTTTTCGTTTATGTGAGCCAACTATTTCTCGACAAACAGGAGTTCCAGTGGAGCCCCCTTTAGGTGGTGGGCCTGCCTGGACAAATAGCCAGGTTCTTGATTTTAAGCACAATAATATGATTAATTCCATTTTAATTTACAATCATACTTCGATTTACAATCTGTATTATAACATTGTGGACAACATGTCACGTAATATATTATTATTGGACATTTTTAAAAATAGGGTAAATAGCACAAAACATTCACACATTTCATTTTTTGGTATTTTCACCCTTATTTCAACGTTTCATTGCAGAAAACGTCATTTTCACATATTTTTAACGTAAAATGACCAATATACCCTCCTATATAAATAAAACAAAAAAGAAAAGAAAAGAAAAATAAATAATAAATTACAATCTTACTCCTAAAATTTTTTTAAAATGTAAATGAGTACAAAATTTATGAAAATATTAAAAATAATAAAAAAAAACTATTTCTCTTTTCTGAATAATTTTTAGAGGGCAAAAGGTTAAATTTTTATTTTCATATACATTACAATTATAATAAATAAATAATCAAATTTAAAAATACCAAATCAACCAACTCCCCACACCCAAGCCCATCTTCTTCAACAACCCCCTATGCCCACCTATCCCCAACGCCATGCCCAAATCAGAACCGAAAAATCCATTGCCTGTTACCATCGGCCACGTTAAATTTGATTACAAATTCACTGTCCCAACCCTACGCGATGAGAATTCAAGAAGACTTTCAGTATATGTATCTCTTTAAAAGTCCCAACTCAGGAGACGAAACAAAGAGATAGAATTTGTAACGAGTGGTTGCGCATCTCTTTTTGCCAATAATTTCAACCGTTCACAAAAAATCAACGGCCTTTTATGCTTCTAGTATCTGTATATATTTTTTGATTGTTACTGTGTAGATATTGGGGAAAATTGTGGGTGATGGTGATGGAGGCTGACAGACGTAGTGGTCATATGGGCTGTTTGTATAGGAAAAATATGGAGCAATGGCTGGAGAAGAGTAGAGATCGAGCGTGAATCTAGAATTGAGCAAAGAAGCGGTGAAGATTATGAAGTGGGTTAAGTATTTTGGTTGGCTGATGAGTTGTGGTTGATCGGTTGGCCAGTTATTGTGGTTGTAGCAGGTGGTGTGTTGGATTGGATAGTATGTGAAGTTCGTGGCAACGATGTGCTGGTGTGATGATGACAGACAACTAGTGGCGGTGGAGACTAGAAGCTGATGGTGGTGGCGATAGTTTTAGGTAAGAGACTGGATGAGGGTGGGGTAGAAGGGGATCAATTTTTTATTTTTGATTTAATTACTAATATCATAAATATAATTGTATTTTGTGGGAAATGTGATCCGACTAAAATATCCCTTACATTTGAAAGAGTTTTTTTTTGTTAATTTTAATATTTTCATAAATTTTGGATTCATTTGTCTTTTTAAAAAAAGTTTAGGAGTAAAATTACAATTTATTCTTTATTATTCTTTTCTTTTTTGTTTTATTTATATATGAGGGTCTATTGGTCATTTTACGTTAAAATATATGTGAAAATGACGTTTTTGCAATGAAATGTTGAAATATGAGTGAAAATGTCAAAAAATAAAAGGTACAAACGTTTTGCATAATGACATTAAAACGTAAAGACTAAAGATGTTTTGTGCTATTTACCCTAAAAAATAATTTATCTTTTTAATTAATATTTTTTTGACACATACGCCAAAAATCATCGTACAAATCACGCTGTCCTTTAATTTAAGTTTTTATTTGGATTAGGTCTTGATTGTGAAACTTCTGGCATATTTTTTTGGCAGTAGTGTATTACAGCTTTGTACCAGGACAATAAATTTTAATTTCACTTAAAAAGTTGGCCCTTCACCCTCCCCCCATGTCCCACTTAGGTCACCTTTATATGCTCGAACAAATCTCAATAATTGGATTATGGCACAAGCTTTGGGACACCTAAAAAAAGATTAAGCCCTGGTACTTATTTTTTCAAAAATGTATTATTATCTATCTCGTTTTGGTTAATTTTACTTGTACATCATGTACATAAAGGGTTACACTCTCCTCACATAGGGGTGAGACCCGCTTGAATAAAAAATGAATAACTTGAATAAAAAATGAATAATATTTTTTATCCAAACGGGCCACACTCCCCATGTGAGGGGAGGAAGGGGGGTGTGACCCCCGATGTACACCTGATGTACTGCTAACATCACTCCATATTCTCCATCAAATCACTATTTCAAAATGTATTTTTTTAAAACAAAAAAAAAATGGAGCATAAATATACTCTAAATGACACGAGTAATATAGGTGTCACGAGCCAATTAAGTCTTTGTTTGGTGGAGATTAAATTCAAAATTTTAGTAGATTTTGATAAAAATTTACGAAATACGTGATTGAAAAGTTGTGGACCTTATGAAATATTTTGTTCAAATTAAATATTAACTGTAACTTAAATTAAAATCTAGATTTTAATTCATACTAAATACGGGCTAAATAGAAGCTATATCTTTACATTTAATTAAACGACCATTATCATAGATGATGACATGCCCAATAATATATAACCTTACAAGGACCTTTTGTCGAAGAATTCCTTTCAACTTTTTCATATCGTCCATTTCAAGGCCTGCCAAGAACGACTAACAAAAAAAGAGAAACTTAAATTGCACATAGCAAAGCCAAATCCTTGTGATTAATGACAAAATCTTTTGTATATTTTCTTGTACCCCGAATTGAGGAAATTAACGGATAAAAGTTGGGACCAACATAAATATACACCGTAGAAAGTGGTCTACTAATCAACATCAGGCGGGCCTGATCAACGGCATAGATTAAAAGGGACATGACGGAGAGAACATTCCGTGCAAAAACTTGATACCTTAATCATAATATCCGATGGTGATTGTACATTAATACTTGTATGCCTTTCTTCGTAGTACTTTTTATTTAATTTATTGAAGATTGCGAGGACCCAAAAGTTAATATTTTTTGGCTGGTAATGGAATCTTATAATTTATATGAACCTAATCATCCTTTATAAGAACTAAAAAAAAGGCTACTTTTAATAATCTAATAATGTCAAATACATTTTCTTAGGAAAAAACACGTGTTGCTAATATTTTGCTTGTTTTTAAGATGAAAAAGTCGAGTCGGGCCCCATATGAGATGAAGAATTAAGAAACGCAATGAAATAAAACTCTTACTTCGGAAGGACTAGATACATAGTTAGGTACACATAATGTTATTTTCAAATTTACAGATATGCAATTTGAAAAATTATTGTCACCCCACCTCAATTAGTTACTGTGTGCTAAATATCAACCTCACAAGACATTTTGAGTCGGGCTCATCCAATAGACTCGGTAAATTGTGAGTAAAATACACATGCAAGCGTGACATACCTCTTGTAGAATATATTATTTACATCCAATATAAGGTGGAATGAAAATTCAGGAAGAGAGAGATTATCCTCCAACAATCAATCACAATTAAACCATTACCTAGTACTCTTCAAAGAAAAGATAAAAACATGCCAAATCATATTATAAATTTTAAGAACAAACACCGCATTCTATCAAGAATATGTTTTATACTTATTTTATTGCATCACATTAATCATAAAATACATCCCAATTTTGTAGGAGAATGTAGTCGTTGTCCCACTTACCACATAGACGGATGCTTGTAACATTACTCTTTAGGGATTGAGGAGATCATTTCTACACGTCAGATTAAGTTGAAACTATCGAAATAATAACACTTCCTCACAACTAACAATGCCAGCTTAGTGCAAGATCTCTTACCAAAAGTTTTAATTACTACTACCCTCCATCATTCTTGAGGAAATCTCCACATTATCTAGGATTTATTTACAAATTCGACAAGATTAATATATTTATACTAGTAATGATATACATCACCACTGGTCCATTGCCACGTAGATTGGTTCGCTTATCACCGCTGATAAATAGCCATCTTCTTTTAGTCATGAATAATGTTACTGCCACATAGACTATTGTTCATTACCACGTTAATGAATAATATTACTTTTTATTTATTGAACAACCCTCATAGATTGACTATGAACTCTAGCTAGCAACAAATCTGAAGCCAAATTGGTATGTAATATAAAACAGCATCCATAGAAATTGATTAATATTATCTATGCCCTTCACCATCAATGTGTGCATATATCAATAATTCAATGCCACCACTTTAATACTGCCAAGGCCTTTCCACCTCCAGCCATCACTAGTCACTACTGTATTTCCCAATATTCCAGAAAACATTCAATAGTGGGATGATTAGGCCCTAAAGCTACATTAAATACTTTATGCCATTGGCCTATCTCTACCTTCCTCTCCCTCCTGTGATTTAAAATTGGGTAACAGTCCTACAAATAACCATAGAATCTGAATTTAATAAAATATGCATGTTAGGTACGCTACACAAAATTGTACGCGATTAAAGACGAGATGTACTTTTTCTATCGAACAAAGCAAATCAAAACATGTCAAATAATTTATCCGACCAAGAATATTTTTACGATGATGCCCATTTTAGAGCATACTTAAGCAAGAGTGCCGTCACAAATGAAATGAATGAGCCTTTGTTTGCTACTATCAAGCTGTCCAACATGTCAAACTAGGAAACTAACAAGTGTTTTTTCTTTTCTTTATATACTAATAGCCAAATGACTCTCCTAAAATTTACCTACACGTGATCTCTCGCAGTCAATGACACCAAGATATATGCTTACACAATTCTTTCTGAACACTCACTCGTATCTGTGTGTGCTTTCTGGATCTCTCATGCCACTCTCCCCATCACATATTAATGCACCTCTTGATTCAAAAACTGAAAAAGTAACATGTCTTTAGCATATTAGAATATCCTTTAGACTTGCTTCATTACTCAAACTCTATAAAAGACCCTAATTCTCATACACAGATTCTCCACACTGATACAAATACTTGTTCCAGATTCAGTGTAAGAGAAAATGGTGCTGGAACAAATGCTGAGGTCCAACAGTGGTTCAAGTAAGCTCTAACTTCTTTCTGAATAATTTTTCACAATCAACATGCACATGTACAAGTGAATTTAAAGGGGAAAAGATAATCGGAATATAGAAACACACACACACTCGCAAGCATAAATACACGAAAGGTGTAAACTATGAAGTTCATGAGATTCCAATTTCAAGGTAATTGTTGAATACTGATAATGATGTTCATTCCGTGGTCAGAGTCATATTTCACTAATTTATATCTTTCTTCCCATTTTTTATTACAACAAAACATTGGTTTTGCCATTGAAAACTGTTCCAATTTGTCCTTTTGGATACAGAATGCTAAGAAGGTTGAGATTAATATGTAGATTATTCATCACTGTTTCGAAAAATGTAAAGAAAGAAGATGAAGAGGAGGTTGAGATTGAGATTGAGATTGATGCATGGAATTTCATTTAGATTTTTATTTTAATGGAAAATGCTGGTTACTGACACGGATACGTCATCGACACGATTAAATTCTTTAAAATTATTAATTTATATAGGATAAATTTAGTTTTATACTTGATATTATTATTATTTTTTTAAATCTTTTAAATATGAGTACTTAATAATAAGTTTGAGTTAAAATATATAATATTTTTGATAAAGAAAGAAAAATGACCATGGTGTTCGAGAAGTATTGGTATCCGATACGTGTTTGACACGGACAAATTACTCTAGTTGAAGTGTTTGTGCAATAGAGCTAATTAGATTTTCGGTTTTAATATTATAGCCAGTTCCTGTCAAGGCTCATCAGTGTACATGTGCATGAGAGAGAAATACGGTGCTGAATGTGATCCTGAAAGGGAAGTCATTTATTGGATTTGGATCTACCTGCTAAATCCTAAGTTCCAAGAACAAAAATTCTCCTTTTATTTTGGTGGTGGGGGCACAGGTGGGGCTCACTTTAGGGATTCACTGTAGTAGGAAAATGCATTTGCCCCAGTATTCCTTTTCACATGGAACATGTTCCAGCCAAAGATATTCACACGAAAATTTACCAATCTCTTCAAAAAGTGATTTTAAAGGATCTGCAGGCTCTTGATATAAAAATAATAAATTGAAAAAAAGAATCGATAGATTCTTATAATATAAAATATTCCAAAAGAGGCTAACAAATAAGACAGAATCCGATAACCATCAAAAAATAATTTCAACAAAGTGTAACAATGTGCTGACTCAGAAACAGAAAGAGACAAAAGACTAAAGACCTGTGTTAGGTTAGTGTCCAAAATTACTTGCCTTTTTAATTCTATGGGCAATGTAGATATATCAGACTGACACCTTGCTATCCAAATATGCTTGATCAAGTAATTTTCTCCTTGATGTATGACTTGGTTGATCTGTATAGATAATGTTACAATCTGGTCAAGCATTTAAGAGGGAAGAAGTATTATTTCATATGACCAACAAAAAATTGTTTTGATAACAACATACACACAGACAAGGTGATCATTCATATAGCAGTCATAGTATTACGACCAACAATAAATTATCTTTCTCTGCGGTGATGAACACACTATTTTCACATCCATAATTCAGATAACTGACAATTTAAGTCAGATTCAGGTTCCAGTATATTAATTTTTATTTTCTGTTACATTACTTTTGCTCTCTTTAGTTTGTCTATGTCATATTTTAAATGATAAACAGAAATTGGCAGACTTCGAAACTTGATAGTATTTCAGTGAACTTTGCAAACATTTGGTTTATACTCTCTACATAGTAAGTTAATATGGCTACATCTGCATTACTTGGAGATCCTGCATGATTCCCTACTCAGGTATACCATTTAGGTTAGTTATACAAGATGTAACTATAGATTCAGAAAATTTAAGCAACAAAGCACTTGTTAATGACAAACAGATCAAAATCCTATTGAATGAGAAATTAACTAATGCATGTACTTGTCAATGAAATAAAGGAGGAATTTATGTGAAAATCCCAAAAAAGCGCCAGTGAATTTCCACTAGAAAGCATCAAAAGTATTTATTCACTCCAGAATCTACGTTCTAGCTGGTTTCCAGTCTAAGAACAATTTTATATAGTTGGATATTATGTATTAGAGAACCTGGAGAATTTCCATTATCACCAGTGTTCCAGGACACAAGTGAATAGCATTTCCCATTGAATGCATAATCCTCAAGACTTGTACTGTAGGAAACTCGTCCAATTTCTTTGCCTGATGATTGCCGCCAGATTCAGTTTTCTGCTTCTCCTCGGCACTATCATCCTTACACAGGCATTAAATACAGGACATTTGTAGCTTGTCTTCCGCGTAGTGACTAAATGCATTTAAATTCTTGCCAGCATGATAAATTGTCACCTTAGGTGCAATTGTAAATGCCACTTGCAAATTATTGTTTCCTTTCAAATGGTTTAGACCTGATAGTGAAATTTGTATAGCTATGGCCAAAATAATAATAATAATAAATAAATAAAAAATCAGAAATAGGTTATTTAATTTTTAAAGCTGACAGCATGAAGTAAAATACTCGTATCTGCTGATTTCATTTTGTTTTATAATCTTTGACAGATTTGAGGTTCCTACAATTTCGGGTTGCATGGCCAGATATAATCTCCTCCTGCAACTGGGAAGATGCCAGCATAGTTCTACAACTTGGATTCCTGGGCATCGTGTTGCTCCACTGCGTAAGAAACTGTACAGAATCACTTTGCAGAGGCCGAAACAAGGTGAAGAATGTAGAAAAAAATCCCACAGGTCTGAGATCAGGCCTCTCTTACAAACTCAGCATAATTTGTTCCCTTGTGGTGCTGTGTACTCATTGTGTGATGCTGCTGATGTTGCTGATTTTGGAAAGTAAAAGTGGGGCTCAGTGCGAATCCAGGGTTCCAGTTCTTTCATCCAGAACTATGCAAATAATATCATGGGCAATCACATTGACTGCATTGTGCAGGATTTTAAATAGAAAATATAACAAGTTCCCATGGATCTTGAGAATCTGGTGGACATCCAGCTTCTTGTTATCTCTGGTTCGAGCTATGATTGATGTCCATTACGCAATAACGAATCATGACAACCTGGGGGTGCAAGAATATGCTGATATAGTTAGTTTTCTCGCTTCTATCTGTCTACTAGGTGTATCAATCAACGGGAGCACAGGCATAGCTCCAAGCATCTCAAACAGCACCACAGAACCCCTTCTCAATGGGAAAACTGAAAAACATTCAGAAGTAAAAAGAGACTGTCCTTATGGGAAAGCCACTCTGGTTCAACTTGTTACCTTTTCTTGGCTTAATTCACTATTTGAGACTGGGATTAATAAGCCTCTTGACCAAGATGACGTCCCAGATATTGATATCAAGGACTCAGCGAGTATCCTATCCCAGTACTTCGACGAGTGCCTCAAGCACACAAAAGAAAAAGATGGAACAACAAGATCATCTATCTTTAGGGCAATTTACATATTTGCGAGAAAAAAGGCAGCCATCAATGCACTTTTTGCAGTTACAAATGCAGGAACATCGTATGTGGGACCATATCTAATTAATTACTTTGTGGATTTCCTAACTGAAAAGAAATTCAGGAGCCTGGGTTTTGGCTACCTTCTAGCACTAGGCTTCCTTGGGGCAAAACTAATCGAGACAACAGCACAGAGGCAGTGGATTTTCGGAGCACGCCAGCTAGGACTCAGACTGCGAGCCGCTTTGATATCACACATATACAAAAAGGGCCTGATCTTGTCAAGCCAATCACGCCAGAGCTGCAACACTGGAGAGATCATCAACTATATGAGTGTGGATGTCCAAAGAATCACGGACTTCATATGGTATTTGAATATAATTTGGATGTTGCCAGTACAAATCTCACTAGCAATCTATGTTTTACACATGAATCTAGGAATGGGAGCTCTAATAGCATTAGCTGCAACTTTAACAGTGATGGGTGTAAATATACCATTGACTAGGATTCAGAAAAGATTTCAGACAAAAATTATGGAAGCCAAGGATGACAGAATGAAAACCACGTCAGAAGTTCTTCGAAACATGAAGACACTCAAACTTCAAGCATGGGATACTCATTACCTTAAAAATCTAGAAAACCTAAGGAGAACAGAGCATAATTGGTTATGGAAATCACTTAGATTACAAGCATTAACAACATTCATCTTCTGGGGCTCACCAACTTTTATTTCCGTGCTTACTTTTGGTGGGTGTGTTTTGATGGAGATTCCTCTCACTGCTGGAAGAGTCTTATCAGCATTGGCTACATTCCGGATGCTTCAAGATCCTATATTCAATCTACCAGACTTACTCAATTCGATTGCACAAGCAAAAGTTTCGGCTGATAGAATTTCTTCTTATCTCCAGGAAGATGAGATCAATTCAGATGCAGTTGAATTTGTTCCTAGAGATCTGTCAGAATTTGAGATTGAGATTGATGGTGGTAAATTCAGCTGGGACATGGAATCAAGATGTCCGACACTTGATGAGATACGGCTTGTAGCTAAAAGGGGAATGAAGGTGGCGATATGTGGTCCTGTTGGATCTGGGAAGTCCAGTTTACTCTCATGCATACTTGGAGAGATGCAGAGACTGTCTGGTATCGTGAGGATTAGTGGTTCCAAGGCCTATGTTCCACAGTCCCCATGGATACTGACGGGAAATATCAGAGAGAATATACTCTTTGGCAAGCCATATGATAGTGCCAAGTATGATAGAACAGTTGAAGCCTGTGCTTTGAAGAAGGATTTTGAGCTATTCGCTGCAGGAGACTTAACTGAAATAGGAGAAAGAGGAATAAATATGAGTGGAGGCCAGAAGCAAAGAATTCAAATTGCCCGTGCCGTATACCAGGATGCTGACATATATCTACTTGATGACCCTTTCAGCGCCGTGGATGCTCATACTGGCACACAACTCTTTCAGGTTAGTAAATCTAGAGACTGTGTCTTGAGATTGATTTTCTAGGTACCTTAGCATGCTCCTGAAATAAAGCAACATTGACGAAAATTGATAATCCATAATCCACAGGACTGCTTGATGGGAATTCTCAAGGACAAAACAATACTTTATGTTACACACCAAGTTGAATTTCTTCCTGCAGCAGACCTCATTATGGTAAGTACTAAGTAGTAAGCCACACAGTTAAAATTAATTGTTCAGTCCAATTAGGCATGAAATTGAGTTGCATTTTCTCACCCATGTATGATCTTATTCTGCACCCTTGCATATGTTGGCATATTATAATTAATTATACAAAAATTGCTGATGGTATTGCAAAACATAAAGAAAATAAGCTGTTGTTCGATCTTTATTCCTTGAATATAACAAGACTTCAACCCACGTGATTGCAATTTCTAGTTAAAGGTTTCACATAAATGTTGCAACAGGTGATGCAACATGGAAGAATTTCACAAGCTGGTACATTTGAAGAACTTTTGAAACAAAATATTGGATTTGAAGTTCTAGTTGGAGCTCACTGCCGAGCTCTAGAGTCAGTCTTAACAGTTGAAAGCACAAGTAGAACATTTGAATATCCAGCAAATGAAAATGAAACAGACACAGACAACACTATAAATGAAGAATTTCCACACACTAAGCAAGACTCAGAGCATAACTTATGTGTCGAGATGAAAGAAAAAGGAAGGTTGGTACAGGATGAAGAAAGAGAGAAAGGAAGCATTGGAAAAGACGTTTACTTGTCTTACTTGACCACCATGAAAGGAGGTGTCTTAGTTCCAATTATTCTTCTTGCGCAATCATCATTTCAAGTGTTACAGATAGCCAGCAACTACTGGATGGCATGGGCTTGTCCGACGGGCGCAGTTGAGCCCAAACTTGGGATGCATTTCATATTACTTGTATATACACTTCTTGCTGTCGGAAGTTCACTTTGTGTGTTGATCCGAGCCTCTTTAGTGGCAATTGCGGGGTTGTTTACAGCAGAAAAGCTCTTCAGGAAAATGCTGCACAGTGTTCTCCGTGCTCCAATGTCATTCTTTGACTCCACCCCGGCAGGAAGAATCTTAAATCGGGTATGTAAGCTTCTGTTTGTTGTAAATGGGATGTTATTCTGGTTTGATTAACTGAAGGTCACCTAACACAATATCATGCGAGAAACAATTATGCCTGTAATCTTTAAAAAAAAAAAATACAATAATCACATTTAAGAGACAAAATCCTAAAATAAATACGTATGAATATGCAACTAGTTAAAGAATGAAGGTTTGGGATAGTTATAAATTATTCATTGAAAATATGGGAGCAAAAATAAGTAAAGTCTTGTTTGTTCTTTCACATCACCAACACAATTCTATTGCCTACTGAAACTAACAATTCATAAGATATAATCAACAAAACTAGCCAAAAAGAGGCGCAGGTTATATAAGTGATTTCTTTAAGCTTCCTAATTCCTTCAATCATGATCTCATCTAAAAAAAACTCATTATTCCTATCTGATTGAGACATCCCAATTATTCCATATAAGAGGGAACGTGGAGTTAAGTGAAAGCTAACTTGGCATAGCCATTATGGGCCTGGTGGGTATTGGTCAAGTAGATATTTCAATCCATAGGCGGTACAGCCTTTGATTTGGGGCATTACAAATGTTATCATAGACAACTCCCAAGTATTGGTGTCCTCAGATCCCAACAGAAGTGTACTAGAGAAGGTCCTGGAATGTGGTTATTCCATGATGAGGATATAGCCTTCACAAGGAAAGGAGATTGTAATGTCCCATGTATACCACATTGGCGGAAACTTCAAGCAGAGAGCTCTTCATAAGGTGTTGGGCGACGATAAATTGATTGTCTTAGTCAATTTAGACCTAGTGGGTATTGCCTTAAGCAGTTAATTCTTCAACACACTACGAATGGGCCTATCAGTCTGGAGCATTATTCTGATTGTCATAGTCAACTCCATAGAAGCATCCATAATGATTTGTTGAATTAACCTTCCTGTCTCAAGAGAAAAATACATATAACCTAATACCCCTAGTGCCTCCAATCATCAATTTTTTTTACTGCTATGATGAAAAATGGTTCCAGAATTGAAATTTTTTTATTTCTAGATATTAAAGAATGGATAACAGAACACATAAAAAGGAAAATCATGAAATGCTAAATGATGTCTATGAGTATGAAGACTTTAATGTGCAAAATCAATTGGAAATTATTGTTTGATATATACTTTCTTTTTATGAAAACTTTTGAGGTCAAATTTTCTTAATATTCTCAACCTCCAATTTTTGACAGGCATCTACAGACCAAAGCGTCCTAGATTTGGAGATGGCAAACAAATTGGGTTGGTGTGCTTTCTCAGTTATCCAGCTTCTTGGGACTATAGCAGTCATGTCACAAGTTGCATGGGAAGTATTTCTCATCTTCATTCCGGTGACAGCCATTTGCATCTGGTATCAGGTGAGTAGGCGCATTAAATTTGTTGGAGAAGTGAAACTTTCAATTTATACTATGGACTTCAAAAGTACTTAAAATATAGATGGCCTATCCTACGTCTACAGAATCTGGACAGGATTTATAGGAAGTTTCTATAGTCATCTTTTTTAGTTTTGTACTTCACGCTACATTCTGGCATGGGTTATTGAAAAACAATTGCCATCAGATGTAAGCATTTCTACAGCCTAAAGGTTGTTACTTCTAGAGTCCAGCAACATCTCTCTTCAATGGTAGTTTAACTGTACGGTGTGGATGGCCCAGCCCGGCCATACCTCTATCATCCAGAATATTAATGTTTTGGCTCGTGTGAGTGTGTACGCATGTATTTTGTATGTGACATCATACTACAAGGACAGCACTCTTTCAGTTCTTTCCACTATTAAAAAATAATGGACAGCTAACACACTTGAGCTAAAAATTTACTTATAGGCGCCTTTCAAGTTCCTAGAAGTTTTTTGCTATAAATCATGGAACTTTAGACAATGACTATAACTTGTTGGTGGTCAGCAATATTACATACCAACTGCAAGAGAACTGGCGCGTCTAGCGGGGATACAAAGAGCTCCAATCCTTCACCATTTTGCAGAATCACTTGCAGGAGCAGCAACAATCCGTGCTTTTGAGCAACATGAACGCTTCACCGACGCAAATCTCTGCCTCATCGACGACCATTCAAGGCCATGGTTTCATAATGTCTCATCAATGGAGTGGCTTTCTTTCAGACTGAATCAGTTGTCCAATTTTGTGTTTGCATTCTCGCTGGTTTTGCTAGTGACACTTCCTGAAGGGATCATAAATCCTAGTAAGTAAAGAAGACATTTTTGTGATTTTTGGTTCACAAGAATATATTATTACTATAACAGTTAACCATAATAACTAATGATGTAAAACTCTTATGCCATGAGATAATTTTTCTATAATAAAACCAGGAAGTAAATACCACTAATGATAAAACATGCATCAATTAAGTTAACTGACGTTTTATGTTCTCTTCTGACAAAAGACGAAGTAATTGAAAGTTGAGGACACCAGCACACGGAACTCATTACCCATATATCTTACAGGCATTGCAGGGCTAGCAGTCACTTATGGAATTAATTTGAATGTTCTGCAAGCTTCAGTTATATGGAACATATGCAATGCAGAAAATAAAATGATATCAGTTGAAAGAATTCTTCAGTACTCAAATCTTGCAAGTGAAGCTCCTCTTGTGATTGATGATTGTAGGCCCCCGGACAACTGGCCAGATATTGGAAAAATTTGTTTCACAAATTTGCAGGTAAGAGTCTTGAAAAGGATATCACTGTCAAAATGAGTATGGCTGTTTACGGGCATTATTTGGCTACATAAATACAATACGCACGTATATAGTGTAATTGGAAGTTAAGTTGATTCCATGTTGAAAATCAGCTTCAAATTTACAAATATCTAGTAGCTTCACAACTTTATATTTGCATAGTATGAAGCAAATCCTACTAGGGAAGAATAAATACTAAAATATTTTTTAATTTGCTAATTTGAATACATTCTTCTCCATGTAGATTCGCTATGCTGAACATCTTCCATCTGTTTTGAAAAGTATTACCTGCACATTTCCTGGGGGGAAGAAAATTGGCGTTGTTGGAAGGACGGGGAGCGGAAAGTCGACACTCATACAGGCAATCTTTCGAACAGTAGAACCCAGAGAGGGAAGAATTGTCATTGATGATGTCAATATATCCAAGATAGGGCTTCATGACTTGAGATCAAGGCTTAGCATCATTCCTCAGGATCCAACAATGTTTGAGGGAACAGTTAGAGGTAATCTTGACCCACTCGAGCAATATCCTGACTCTGCAATTTGGGAGGTAAGAAAAATATATTGAGATGTCATCAACTGTTATAACTCGAATAAATGACTCCACAGACAGGCAGAGAAGATAATTTGAATATAAAAACTAAATAAAATGATGGTCTTGATGCTCCCAACCCCCTACTGCAATCTCCAGGAGGGAAAAAAAAAAAGATAAGAAAGGGATACGAGCATTAAATTTTTGGTGTCAATTGGAAGAAAGAAAAAAAATATATATTCTTATTTCGATTTTTACTTTTTGGGTAACAACAACATTGACGTTGTGCTACAGTTAGCTGGTAAAAAACTCAATTGTTCAGACATCAAGCAAAACAAATTCAAATTTTAGCTCTAAATGAGGAAACATCAAATAAAATGACCCCATATAAGTTATTTTATAGAACGAGGTTGCCACTAAAGTAGCTTCTTCCAGGCTCTGGATAAATGTCAACTCAGAGATGTCATACGTCAAAAGGCAGAAAAGCTGGAAGCTACAGGTGTTTTTCATTTTTGACCACTGTCAATGGTTTCAGTCTGCGCTAATATTGCAAATTCAGTTTATCCCTTCAAAACTAATAAAAAGTATGGTTCTAACAGTGGTTGAAAATGGAGAGAACTGGAGTGTAGGCCAAAGGCAGCTATTCTGTCTTGGAAGAGCCTTATTAAAGAAAAGCAGCATTCTTGTTCTAGATGAAGCAACAGCTTCTGTTGATTCTGCAACTGATGGAGTGATACAGAAGATCATCACTCAAGAATTTGAAGATCGAACTGTTGTCACAATAGCTCACAGAATCCACACAGTAATAGATAGCGATCTAGTATTGGTCCTCAGTGATGGTAAGAAGAGTATTATGCTTCTAAAAATTTGAGTACTATAGTGTGAACAACAGTGTCATTTTGTCCTTTTGAGGTTTTAATGGATAAACTTTCTTTATCTTTGAGCAGGAAGAATAGCTGAGTATGACACACCAACTAAGCTATTGGAAAGAGAGAATTCTTTCTTCTCAAAATTAATCAAGGAATACTCCACGAGATCTCAGAGTTTTAGCAGTTTATCAAAGTTACAAGATTGAATAAATTTTGAAATTACTGGAAACTGATCGTGGGGGAATATCCATAAAAAAGATGTCACATTTTATTATCCAGATTCAGAGAAATGAAGAATGAAGAGAAAAGCCTCTGCAAAAGAAGAACATTTTACTCAGTTTGGATTCACTGTATTCTGCAATTAGACACAGAAAGCTCCAAAATAAGTCGGTTCAGAAATCGTTTACCATCTATTTCTTTAAACTGGAAAGCACTAAAGGATACTCACCACTAAATCATATGAGCTCTATTAAGATGATGGATTTGCGAATCAATATTGTTTCTATAAAGTAAGTGTGACAATAAATTTTGAGCAATCAAAGTTGCTTTTGATGAGTAACATGTCAAATTTATTGCTTTTAGCCTGGAAACCCCTTTCACTCTACATGATGCACTTACAGCTGCTGATTCAGTACTTTCATTTTCTTATGATTAACACGTTCAAGGAAAGTTTTAATTGAACACTATTATAGTCCTTAAACTTAAAGTTTATGATCATCATGTCCTCAAATTCCATGGTTGATTTTTAAATTTGATCAGTTTTAATCAGATTTAGAGTGAGCTAAATTTTCAATTCCATTGATTACATAGTTTCGGATCTCCACTACAAATTGATGGGTTTTGGTAAATTTACAATGAAGTAAAATTTCATTAGGTAGTTTCAAATCTCTATTACCTATGATCGAATTACGAATTTGATCAGTTTAGCCAAATTTCTTCAAAAATATAATTCAGTTTTAAGGGGGGAAAAAAAAAAATTTCCATCGACCTCTAGTTTTTTACCATGATAAACTTACTTCCACAAGAAAAATGCAACAGAGAGATACAGCTGGTCGATTGGGGTACTTCATATCATCTACAAACCCTTCCCATATTACCAGCGTGGTTTTCGCCGACAACGGCCGAACAGCTCCGGACGATCAAAAGTCGAAAGCACCGGCAACTGCAAGTGCATGGCCCTCTCAAATCCAACTTGGGGTGGTCAGAACTGATAACATAGGGAAGCAGTACGTGCGGAGAAACGTGCATGTTTGGCTAAGCTAAGCTAAGCTAATTATAATTTATAATTAAAAATGAGTAAATAGGAATAAGAAGAAATTCTCAACCTTTATCTTTTTTTTTTTGCATTTCTGTTCTCTAATATTTATTTCTTGTAGCTCCCTATAAAGAAATCCTCATTCTTAAAACAAAGCCTTGAAACCCAATGTTGCCAAACTTTCTTGCTATTATATAATCATGTGCAACGCACGTGTCAACTTAATATATTTTTTGAATTGTTTCCATTTTTATAAATTAAGGGCAATAAAAGGAGGTTGAAGATAACTCTACCAAAAAAATAAAGTATAAGATTAAGTAACAGTTAAAAATAGTACTTTTATATGTCCAGTGCATTAGAGAAAAGAAAAATATTCAAAAATTTTAAATATTTTCAAATTATATTAAATTAATAAATAAAAAAATGAAACCCCACCCACCCTCAATTGAACAGTAGCATCTCACCACTATCTATTTTATTTTTCTTTTTCACTGATTTTTTTTTTTATAGGTCACATTTATCCGTTTAATGAATTACATGCACATTATGTCTATAATTTGTAATAAAAAATTCTATTAATATTTAATATTTATATACATACGAAATAAATAATATATACAAACAATAATATATAAAAAAATATGATTGTAATTTCTTTTAACTTGTAAGAATATTGTCTCTCTTTACAAAGTTCATTTTCCAACTTAAACATTGGTAGGAGAGCTTTACTAGCAAGCTCTGGTTAAGGCGCACTTATAAAACCATACGTAAGACACGCACGACACGCACTTGCACTTGTAGCATAATCCATCCAAAGTTCCTGAACTTCATCTTGTCCAAAAATACAGGATCTACTCGAATTACTCTCTGAAGTTGAAACCAGTTTTGTGTAATGATTTTGACTTCTTAAATTCTTTAGAATTAAGTATATACCAAACAAAACAAAAACGCTAGGGGACTCGATACAAAGAGACACACTAAAAGAAGACCTGTTGATCTCTTTCTAAAGAGGGGGATACATTCAGGAAGCGATATTGTCTCTGGAAACATGTTCATCTAGAATATAGGCTTCAAGAAGTGACTCCATATGGGAGAAGAGCTGCAGCTACGATTCTGCCTTCTTCGTTCAATACGTTGTAGGTTGATGCAGCGTTTCTCTGCAACATAAGAAGAAGAGAAGAATAGATCAGGGCAATATTCAGAAGATGAGATAGGAGTCGAGACCCAAAATAGTTGATATTTATGCGATGTAATCAAGCTGCTGATAACATACAAACATGCGCAAATTGGACAAGTGGAGAGCTGATATATATTATGCGTGAAGTAAAATACAATGTTATATATCATGATACTATCATATGAAACAATCACATATTTGCATTTGGGCAAGCTTTTGAGCACTAAGGACTTGAGCACCAACTCGCCTCTACATCTATATAGGTATGTAGATGAGTAGGTGAACTTTGGCAAACAAACACTCCTTGCTCATCTTTATCTCATGCAATGTGTGTGTCACATGGGATATTTACGGACACGGTCTGATTTCAGGTACATTGCGTCTCTTCTCATCAGTGGAGAGAATAGGATGCCAATTGGTGTGAACTGGTAGTTAATTAAAGGGGTAGTGAAGGGCCAAGAGCTAGTGTTCATAGATGGAAGACGTGTGGGCAATGAGTGTATATCTTTTTTTGCTTTTAGTTCGAGAGTGGACACAAGTGTCCATACACCTGCAAGTTCACCACAGATGTGTGGGTAATGATTTCCTGCACAAGTTCACCTTTCTCATGCAAGTTCCAGTCAGAAAAAATAAGAACCTCAATTTTTTGATTCTTGAGATCCCTACAAAGTCCGCACCCATTTCAAGTCTCATATTGCAAGCATAACAGTTTTTTGACAACGACCAAATCTTGAGCATAATGCCTCATTTGTAATTTCTCATCTAACCACTTCCCCAGCGTATTGTTAGTTGATCACGTCTCATAATCCAAATCCAGATATTCCTCTCTCTTCACCATTCCCCTTCCATATGGCTTCACACAGCTTACTAAGAAAATCATAATCTGAGTATGATTGAAAGGAACTATCACTTTGAGACTGCATATCAATTTAACAGAGGACTAAGTGACAGAGTTATGGCAATTGATGATGGTAGGTCAATGATGCCAAGTATTAGTAGGTGAAGAAAGAGAGCTCATGAAGAAGCAGCACCGAGATGCTTCAGCTAGATGAGCAGATGGGGCTAAGGAAAGGTGAAGCAGAAATGGAGATACCCACAAACTGGGAAGGTCCAGGTCCATGTAGTGCAAGATGAAGAATCACAACACAATAATTTTTCATGGGGCAGTGATTAAATATGACTCCATTAGGTCCTCAGTCTGAACTCAATCCTTTCTTATTTACAGAGATGAGACTTAGTGAGAGTTTCCAATCTAAATAAACTATTTCCAACACAAAAAGCATGCTTACAACATAAAATTTGACTACAGAGGGTAACAGAAAATACTTACCGAGTCGACTGCTTCTAATTTCATGCCAGTAGAACGAATGAAGCTACGAAGTTGAGGATCTATCGGTTGAATGTTCCTTCCGCAACCAAGAATCAAAATTTCTGAAATCATCAGATGTCTGACTTAGCTATATAAATAAGCTACGAACATAGTAGTTTGTATGTGATTATAGCTAGAGTTCCTGCTTTCCATTTAAAAGGTCCTAAGATGCATAAGAATAGTTCAGACAGAGGAAAAACATATGTATAGGGAAAAACCAAGTGCATGACACATGATACGTTCTCAATCACTTTCTGGACTGTGAGTTAACGGCTGAATAGCATTTTACTTAAAAGTTCAAGTCAAAGGATGAGTATTCAAAGCCAGGACAAGTTCAGAAATTTCAGTTTAAAAAAGTAAAATTAAAATCTATCTAGGTTGGGTAGAGACTGTATATCATGCAGAGCTCCAAACTTTCAATGAGTTCTGAAAGTAGCAAAAGATCATGAGACTATGTTCTTCCGTACGCTTATTTTTCTAGACGAACAGGCGAAATCAGTGTAATGGTCCGGGGATCAGATATCCATTTTTCTTTACTTTAGTCTGCATATTCAAACAGCCCAACATCCTAAATGAAGAACCATGTCCCATTGATAAAAGTATTCTAGAGTTTGAAGTCTACAGGCAACGTGAACACCAAACAGTGGTAAAGTACTGTGACTATCCGGTAAGCAGAATTAATTCAAGGACTTAGATGGTGTATAACACTAAATTTGTACACTCATTATTATGCAGAGAAAATTTCGAACTCTCGTTGCTAGACCTTTTCTCATGTCTTTTAAGTAATTTCATCTCTCACTTAATGTGTAAACCACAACTAAATAATGCAACTATTTCTGTTGAAAGATGCTGCCATGCATGTTCAGAATATTCTATACACCATGCGGGAGGCAATTAAATAAAGCTAAAACATGAAAGCAGAGCCCATCAGAAGCCTATCCTAATAAATGGGCACTGATTGTTAGTATAAAGCACTAAAGCAGTTCCCCCTAGCATTGTGGCACAATTTTCTCTTCTAAAAAGCCGTCACTCTTTACAAGCATAACTTGCCTTGTAAGGGTTTACTCTTCACAAACAGGTGTTAGGGAGGTTCAGTAAAACTTAAAATCCTTGATCAAAATGTTCTAGAAATCAGAAAGATGGGATATCACAATCATGATGTAACAAATTGTGCATCAAATTTTTCACAAAAGAGACATTGTCAAACTTCTCACCAGGTATTGGCCGTACAGTCTGGAAAATAGATAAGCTGCAGAAAATCAAACAAAGAAAGTACTTTCAGAATCGAGCAAAATCGACAGGTCATTGTTATTTTTTCTGAGATAAATTATCATAAACTAAATACCTAATAACAAAAAGTGCAAATTCATTTTTAAATTTCTAATTTGTTGTCCTCGAACCCAGAGCTAAACAGTAGAGCCTGTATGGTCCATTTAATAATTCTGAGAGTATAAAAATGAAATCTTTGTTTAGGAACCTTTACTCATGCAAATAGAAAAAACCAAAAACTATCATCGTATATCAGAAGAAAAGGAAAGGATACAAAACTTAACACAACTATGTTATCAATTTTTAATCTAAAGAAGTAAAAGCTTAAATTGTGTGACTCAACCTATGCCACATCAAATGTCAACGACCTCAGAAAGTGAAAAATTATGATGTCAAGACATTTTTGCATAGAAAACATCAGACAATCATCCGGACTTCCAATTATCTGGAGCAAAAACTAATAAAGTCTGCAGCTTTGTTCACACGTTGAATGACTGTTTCAAAGTCAATAACAAATTTAGCCAACAATCAGTTCACACATCCAAGATGATATGGAATTTGCTATAAAAAACTAGACATCATTTTGAAATCAACTCAACCTAAAAGAAATTAACTGAAGATACCGACTAAATTAGATTATTCTCCTATACACCTTCAATTCTTGAGATATTGAAGCAAATTTTTAAAATTGACAATCTAAACAACAAAAAATTGGATTTCATATCGAGTTAGTTCTTTCCATCCAAAAATAAAGCATTAATTAAATGAAATTGAGATATAACGTTGACAACTGAAGTACCTTTCAGCAGTAATCTCTGAAAACTTATTGGGAGTCCAAGACATCAGCAAGTTTCCTACACAAAGCAAGCTACCTTCATACCTGACCCCATTTACTTTGAACCCTGTATCATCAAACCTGACAAAACGCAAAATATAAGATGAGTTAAATACCCGTGAAAAAAATTAAAAAAAGCTTCAGAATGTTTCCGCCATATATTATGTACAAGCACACCTAAAATCCATACATGTGTACCATGAATATAAGTAGATAAATATGGAAAAGATTGAAAGTTGCATGTTGTGCAAGTTCACAATAAAAAGACAAACTTCTCATTTTTCTAATGTCCCTAAAAAACAAAAATATGCAAATCTAATTGAGAATTAAATCATAGATGTAAGAATTATTCACAACAACATATAACTAAATGTAACTGAGAAGGTAAAACAAATCTAATGAATTGATAAGACGTGTAAATAAAATTTTGTATAAAGTAATTTTGTGCATATACATATTTTGATTTAATTGAAGGAAGTACTTTGTACAAGTATAAGGCAGACATTAAGAGAAGAAAATTGCAAGATGCAGGAAAATAGACCACCGTGCAGCGACAATTTAAGAGGAAAAAAACAAAAAAAACATAGAGATGCACGAGACTTCTGAAAATGTTAAGCAATGCACCCTCAGCAGTTACAGACAATAGGTCTATCGTTATCAAAACAAAAAATGCTATGGAAGTAATATATAGCCAATAAATAACCCATATAAAAGCAATTACAATTCAGAAATGATTCAGTGAAAAGAAACGATGCAACAATTTTACTGAAAAATATTATGGGATTATTACTGTATGCTACTCCCTTCAATTGAAATATCTCATACGAATTTATGGGCTTAATCTAAATTTCTTCCTGAGCTGTGCTGAATTAGCCTTTTTTTTTTTTTATAGCAAAACAATTCACGTAATAAAAAAATTCATGCCAAAAACCATTATTAAATTAAAATAGCGCAATCCCGCAAATTCGACCCACAAATTATTGTTTCAAAGGTTTTTCAATTAACAAATAAATTAGTCAGATAACCGAACAAGACATTCAATATGAAAAGAACTGGTTATATTGTAGACAAACATGCACAGAATATTACTCTTGGAAGCGGAGCTGGTCTTCGGGGACGTTATCTATGAGATTGATCTGATCGTAGAGAGAGAAAGCTCTTCTCAGGGACGGTAATGGCTGGTTTTGTTTCGAAATTGCTTCTTTTCGCAGCGCTCGCAATAGTGTTGGCAGTGTCGCAACCGCCCGCTGTCTCACTGCCATTTTTTTTAGGATTATCTCCGGCCGATTGATCGATTGCGTTTCAGAGGAAATGTGTGTATATGGTGACGATTTTCTCCTAATAAAAATAAAAATAATTTCTTTTTTTTCTTTTTCTTTTTAAGACATCATCACAATAACATTCCATGGTACATAGTCAATAAAATATTGTACACAATAAAACATATGTTCTTTTTCTTTATATATAATCCCTATTCAATTTAGCCAAAAATAAAATTTTTAGTAAATTTTAATAAAAATTAATAAAATGTATAATTGAAAAGCTAATAAATATTGTGGGTACCATAAAATGTGGGATACCCCTTGTTGACCTCAAAAAATGAACTCAA
>CAIGRB010019902.1:0-11945 GCA_903798255.1 Fraxinus quadrangulata | reverse complement strand
TTCAGAATTCATTATGAAAGGCGTGACTCACCAAATTTGATTACTTTATTGTTATTGTACCAAACCTTCACACTTTTCTTCGACTAAATTAATTGTTCCATTTTGGAATAATTTAGGATCACCACGGTTAGATGTTTGCACGTACTAGTACGACATTACACACGCCTTATGGTCTAAACAATATTTTTTATTATAATTATTTTCTAATCAACAAATTTCAAGTTCGTGACAATATTTAATTTGAATGATTCTATAAATTTTAGTAAGTGTGCTTCTTGAGCACCATCTAATATTAGTACGCGCCTTAAAGAGCAATGCCACAATATTCTTTTAATTCATTTAAGAATAAGTAAACAATATTTTTTAAGAATGTTAGTATGTAAAGTTTTCTGATCATTTATAAATGATAAAATATTTTTTAAAAAATATTACTATTTATAACCTATTTTTTGAAATAACCAAATATTCCTTTAGAATAATGAATTATTTCTATGTAAGTTATGCTTCTCCAGAAGCATTAACATACTTATCTGACTCAAAATTATAATATAAAGTTAATCTTCCATATTAACACAATATTCTTCTAGAATATTAATTTGTATAAAAGTTTGATTTCTTCAAAAATATTAAAATAATATCATTCTCGAATATTTATGTTTCTTGGAAAAAATAACACAAATGTCTTCATATTTTTGTGTTTCTTCGAGAACAACAAGATATATACTCTACAAGAGTATAAATACAATACTCTTATGGAATATTGATATTGAGAGTTCATTCTACTTTTCGAGCTAAACAATGTAATATTTTAAAAATTAAGTTTTGGGCTCCAATTGAGAAACAACGCATATAAAGTCGTTCTTCTACAAAAGTAATGACACAATATTTAAGAATTAAAATGGATTTAGATAACTTTGAGTAATCTAAAATTCTTCAAAAAAAAAAAAAAAAAGAAAAGGAAAGAAAAATTTTATTATTCAAAAATTTACAATCTCCCAATCAATTCAAAATTTTCGTTATTGTTCGTATAGAGATTTCTCACAAATGAACAGTTCGTTCTTGATCTTAACCATTAGATTTGAAGAACCATGAGTTGTCAACCTGCTGTCCAAATTTCACGACGATCGAATCACAAAACGCTAAGATAATAATGTTTTGATCACATCTGTGCAGGCTGTCCAGATTCTACGAATTTTTGCACTATTGATTCTGAAATAATAATACAATTCTTCCATAGTATACAAAATCACGTCTTTTTACGAGTATCAATCCAATTCTGGAGTACTGATTTATATAACTTCATACTTTCATTTAAAAATCAACAATAAAATATTATTTAAAATCTTAAGATATATAAGGTTTATACTTTTTTAGGAGTATTAATTAATATTTCTCTTGAATAAAGTCACGTTTCACCAAGAATATCGACATGAAATTCATAAAGAATATGATATGCAAAGATATACCATTTTCCAAACTAACAATATAGTATCATTTTAAATATTGTATGCGTGAATTTTTACTTCTTCAAGAGCAACAATTTCGTACAAATATAATATTTATTTTCAAGCAATGCTACAATATTCTTCTGAAATATCGATTTAAATATTATTATTGTCGACTATTGAACGAACAAAATTACTTTCAAGAAAATATTTATTTATCATAAATTGGTATGATCAAACGATATGATCAAATCGAATAACTATAACTTTTTAAGAGAATACTTACCGTTTATTAGAGTATAAGAGATCGTAAATTCAATTGGCTAGAAATTCTTGTCTTTTTGATATATGAGTGCAACTAATGGTATGTTGAGGAAATGAATGTTACACTTAGGGCATGTTTGATACTACATTATTTTCATGGAATTGGAAATGAAATTCCATCTTTTTCCAAAATGTGTCTTTGATTTGCATTATTTTCTTGGCAAATTATTTTCTTGGTTTCATCTCACACAGTGCCAATTATTGGATTTTGAGGAAAATGAACTCCCACTCCAGTTAAATTTATTATTATTTTTTTTTGAAATAAAAATAAATTTTATCCCTAATTGTAACAAATTATATCACTTTAATTGACAATTTTTATGTAAAACAAAGCCAAACGAATATCAAAAGATTCAATATTTCAATATTTTTCACATGAAAAATTATACTAATCAAACACAATTAATTGACAATTATAAAAAAAAATAATTATAGACAATTCAATTCCTTGAAATTTATTTTCTTTTCATCCAAATTCTACTTTTATAATCAAATGGATCCTTAAAATTGGGACCACTAATGGAATTTACCCGACCCTAAAATAAATTATTATCTATATGCTGAAAATACAATAAAGATTTTAAATCTTCTTTAAATTTATAAATAAAATTTTTAATGGTGGTTATATTGTCACAATAATTTTATTTGGTACACTACATTTTAATTTCAGTTAAACTCTTCAATATTTGCACATTGTAGCAATTATTTTCTTAATTTTTTTTTGAATTCTTATTTTCAATATTTCATTAATTAGTACGTCTCGTCCTTAATAATAATTTATATCAAAATATTGTATTTTCGTACTTTAAAATGAGGGAAACATATTTTTTCGCGCTTTTTATTTATTTTTTAAGAAAAATGTGAGAAAATAAGTTATTTTACTTCATTTCAACGAACTTTTTGATATAAAATTGTTATTAAATACAAAATGTATTAACTAATGAAAAATTTGAAGATAAGAATGTTACGAACAATTGTTAAGGACACAAGTGATATAATGAACAAAAATTAAGAACTTTAAGTATAATAAAATGTGATGCACAAAATAAAATTTATAGCGTAAATATATCCAAATTTTAATTCTGACCCTTTAAATTTAAAAATAAAGTGATTATAAAGCAGAGAAGGCACTTTATAGATACGGGTAAGGTAACTTAGAAATTTTGATGCTTTGCAGAAAGTGCATTACCTATCGGTCAACAACCCGGGCCCACATCAACGTCCATACAAATATCATAATTCATAGGGTTTCTGAAAGATACTCCCAATTCCCAAACAAAGAGGCAGTTTTTTTCTACAATTCTAATCATAACAAATAAAATAAGAATTCATCCGTTGTAATTAATTTAACGAATAAAACAAATGTGTTCTTAGTTCGAATTTGAATTACAAATTTGAATGATATATAGAATACAGTTTGTATTTTAATTACAAATTCACTCTAATATATAGAAGTCGGACCCAAAAGGAGTTTTTGATTATTGACGGATGAGTAAAGAATCTATAAGAATGATTTTTATTGGTATGAAAAATATATTTTAGAAAAGAAAAGAGCCCTTCTTCAGAACTCGGGATTAAACCCCCTTCCCGGGTTCTCCAGTTTTTTCAAAAGAAAATACTTTCTTTAAAACAAGAAAAATTATGCATATTTTTAAAAGTGGAAAAAAAAATTTCATGGAAAAAAAATAGTAATCAAACAATTCAAAGTAGAAATTTGAGTGAAAAACTGATATTTTTTAATGAAAAATAAATGCAATCAAAATTTCAAATTTGAACTTTAAATTTCACTATCATATATATATATATATATATGAATAGAGTTTGAATTTGAATTATAAATTTACTCTAATATTGAATAGGGTATTTAGTCCCTGATTATTATAATTTTTTTCAAAACAAATCTTAGAAAATAGGTTTGAGTTTATGTAAAGATTATTTTATTGAAAAAATACGTGACCTTAATATATTGAAGTCGGATCCAAAATAATGTTTTCGAAATATTGATAGATGACCTTAATAAATTAGAGACCTGCTTCTTGGAAATAGTCAAAATGTTGAGGAAATATAAAGGGATTTCAGAAATCCATAAGAGTAATAGTATTCATACATCTTTGTGTACAGATTAGTGATGTGTAAGAGAGTAGAAGAGAAAATAATAATAGCAATAATGATAATAATCATCATGATAATGATGATGCTATTTGGTCTATACTGGGATTATAATCTCAATCTATGTTGTGTTGAATGATAGGATAAATGAAAAATGAAATTAAATAATTTATTTAATTATTCTTATCATTTAATGTCACATTAACGCTACATAAATTAAAATTACAACCCTAGTGGGAAATTTTTTTATCTAGCACCATTGATATTTAACTGATATAAATAATAGTACTAGTGATGTTGGAGCACCAATATAAGTTATTACAATTTATATGATTAGTTAAATGAATTATGTGACATTAAATTTAAATAAATTTATCACTTAATATCGTGCAATTATCTTAGGTGTTTGATACCAACGATGCCGAATTACATTATTCATTCTTACAAGGAACGCTACATGCTTACCCATCCCACCCTTGTGACATGTTTTGAATGATAAAGCGTGTATTTGCATACCTCATAATGGCTTCACTTTTCAACAATATCCCACAAAAGGCTGAACCGTTTCAAACACACTTAAATTAGACGCAATGCCAATTCCCCACAGCACTATAATTTTCATCTTCATCGTAATAATAAAGAAATAGAGACCCAAAACAGACATTTAAAACCATTAATTAAAATTACAATAAAGTAACTCTTCAGTTAAACTCCCCACAGAGTAACATGCAGCAATTTAAATCATGGTCCATTGAAAGAATTGAACCGGGCCTAATTTAACCTAAACCGGTTCTTTCTCTCCGGTTCGCTAAATTTTCCTCTACTTTGCCTCCTATAATTAATTTCTTCAAAAACTTGGAACGGCCGGCGCGGAACCGGCAGCGCCTTCCCCTTCCTTTTTCTGCCGCATCTCTAAAACTTTCCGGTGGTTGTTGGAATGTAACTCACTTGAGAAAGTGGGGCTACAAGCGGGTCTGTATTCGGGTAGGAGGCGGCCCGATTTATATCTCACTCCACATGCGTTACAAAGGGTCTTGGCACCAAGCGGACCGGCCCGCCACTGTGGGGTCTTGGTAACGCCACAATGGCTGCACCTCCTTGGTGCTCCAACACCGCCGACGGGTTCAGTTGGTTTCTTTTTCTGCTTTTTGAACGGAAGGTTTCCTAGAAAAGACTCGGCGGTCTGGCTCTGACCCGGGCTTGCATAAACGAGACAGGGACTTGGAGCTGGAAACAACGTCGTTGAGGAGGTTGAAGATGAAGATGAAGACGACGTCTCCGGCGACCCCAGTGGCCAAATTCGTACACCAGTCCTGGTTCGTTTCGTTCTGGCCTTGGTCTGAACCGGAGTGGTGAAACGGGGCTTCTCTGGAACTGAGACTTCCCGTTCGGACCGGTTCTCCGTCGGGTTTGGTGGCAACTTCCCGGTGAGGGAATACTCGGAGAATGACTCTTCCACAAAATGAGATAACCACTCTAAATTCTCCAAATCCTCTGCCTGCAATACACAATACCTCCTTTCTCAGTTTTCTTTCTTCAAATATAGCGTCCAAAACAGGTTAATTCCAAAAAAATATGCATAAAAATTGAAACTTGGTCTCACCGGAACGCTTAGTTCGTTGCAAGGAAGAGACCCAAAATCCTCTTTTACAGAGGAAGCACCGTTAATGGGGTGGCTTATATCATTTACCGTTTTTTGTTCATGATTTTCCGGTTCATGTTTTTCCGGTTCTTCCTCCTCTGTCTCGGAAAAGCCATTGGAGAAGTCAAGGAGGTCATCAACAAAGAAGTCATCACCAGAAACGCCGCTTTGGGCACCATTAACCGCCAAAAAGTCATCAAAAAGCATCGTTTGGGGTGTGCTTTTCAACCCCATCTCCGGCCCAAAACCGCTTCTCAAAGGCCCTTGTGCGCACTCCATGCCCTGTAATCAAAAACCGACATGCAAATAAGAAAAATGGTTAACAAAATCAAAGAAAGGAAGGCAAAATTGGTTGAAAGTACCTGCAGAGAAGGTGAAGAAGAAAGCAAATTAGGGTGAGAAGTGTGGGAAAAAGGGTTGAATGAGAAGAGAAAAGGGCTGTGGTGTGTTCGGTAAAGCATTGAATGAGAGAGGGCCAAAGGAGAAGGGAAGATAGAGGGTTGGGATGTGGGGGTGGGTGTGGGTGTGGGTGTGGGTGTGGGGGTGAACTCTTCATGTGAGTGACCCAATAAACCGTATAAAAACTGGAAAAAGTGTCCGTTTCTTTTCTTCTTCTTCTTTGCTAATGCATTGTAATGTGCAACCTCTCTTTTACTGCGTACACATTTTTTTTATTTTTTTTTAAATTTCAGACCTTTTTGTTTTGTCCGCCCCGTAATCTAATCTTTCCATCAAGTACCACAAGTCCACCACTGTAGTAACGTACAACTGCAGATTCCAAAATTATTCTGAGGTGGGTTATATTTAGCCCCTGGTATTTCTCATTTTTTTCATATTTATTTTTTTTATATTCATTTTCAATTACACAATTTTTCTATATAATTATTTTGAACGTGGGATCATAATTTTTTTCTACTTTTCAATTCACATTTTTCTGAAAATTCGTTTTCATAAAATCTATTTTTAAAAGATCTACATCACTCAAACAAACCTTGTATAAATATACACAATTCTCTTTGTCTATAGTATATGTTTAAATAATGTACAAATTTGTTTATAAATTGTTGCTTTATTTTGGCCGGTAAAAACTACTCATCCTTTAGGTATATTTAGAAGCCAATGTTCGGTTTATATAAAAATTAATTTCCTAATAGATTTCGATAAAAATTAATGGAATGATTAGTTAAAAATTGTGAATCTTATGAAATATGTGGTTAAAATTAATTAATGATCTTGATTTGAATTTTAATTCAATTTTTTTGTTAAATCAAATAATGAGTTAGATTTTAATCCAATTATGATCTACATTTAAATCTAATACAATGCTGTGTTTCTCTATACAAGACAATAGAATGTCGAATTATGAACAAAGAAATACACGAGAGATTCGCCTATTGATAAGTGTATTAAATAACTAAGATCTACTATTAAATGGGGACTTAAGCATAGAGAAATAATACATATTTTCATTTGATTAGTGGTTAAAAGTACAGAATTTCGTACCGAGATAGTATTAAAAATTTTCACCGTCTTCTACTATTCAGAATTCTAAACTCAACGATAATTATACATGCAAAGACTGTTTGTTGCGGGACTTAACTAAACATCTTAGTCATGGGCCACCTATCATGCATGAGAATAGGAATAGCTGTGCCAATGGGATCTCTCTTTTTTATTTTTTTGTTGCTTTTAATTGGAGTGAAATAATTTAAAAATTACAATATAATTTAGTGTATAATTTGAAAATTAGGATAAAAGTTGCGTGGCCCAAAAAAAATTATTTTCTTGTGGCCAATCACGAATGAAAAAGAAAGAATGGAAATTCATAATTAGGAATTTGGCCCTTTGCTTTGACTAATTTACCTGACTGACCTACCGCATTAATCGCCGCACTTAAAGGTAGTTCAGCATTTTTGGACCTTTCCCGCTCTTAATTTTCTAATTTAGCGATCAAATATTCAATAACAGAGCAATTATTGTTTCCCTAACCTTTATTTTTACACTTTTTAGGATGTTATTACAGCTAAAAAGTTGATTTTCATTTATTGTTTTTATATTGAATATTATTTATCAAAACCTATGATACCTCCCGTGATCAAGAAATGGAAGTGAGGTTCTTTTTGGCGTCTCATTTTTAGTTAGATTCAAATTTGAATTTGAATTTAAATATGGATCTTTGTACCTTCTACGTCCATTATGTTATTTTAAAGTTAACAAAAATTCTCTAATCACATAATATATGGTATATGCTCGAAATTGCAAAGGAGATAACATGATATGGGTGCCTCTTGTCAAGGTAAAGTATCGGGAGGTAGAGTTCCTATTTAGTTTATGGTTGTATTAAAAGATATTTTGTGATGTGAACCAAAGTTTCCTACAAATTATAAAACCTTTCAATGATCAGATGTCGAGCTATATATGCCTAGTGTGTAAAGTACTTGCTCTCGATGAATTTGAGCTTTAAAAAAAAGTAAATTTATTGTGTATTTAGGTAAAATAAACTTCAAGAATCAATGAGTAGACTATATAGGGAAAGGGAAAAAGAATTTTATGCGAAAGTTATAAAAGTAAAGTAATACAACTCTTTTCGTCACAACAAATAAAAAGTTACACCATAATATCAAGATTAGAAAGGAACCTTAAGTCGTTCATTCTATTCGTAGGCTACATGAAAGATCTCAATTGAACGTTATTACGTGCAAATCCACAAGTACATGGTCGAACAAGTAATAGTTTGCCATTCACAACGTAAAATTTAACCCACAAATGTTAAAGAAGTACTTTTAATTTATTGAAAATAGTGATGATAAAATTTAAAACTTTGCCATTATGCAATAGTCCATGTCAAAATATCATAAGAATGATTGCATTTGGTGCGAGATTGGAGACAAAAGCTGTTTGTTATCTGCTTTTTCACTCCTTGCTTCCAAAGCATGCCATTGTCCCAACTATGATTAGAGCCACTAACTCCAGTACAAATAGATTTCACTAGAGACAAAATCAAAATTGGTTCACTTAAAAAAGCTTAAAGAGTTGTAATTTGGGACCTATACTCTCCTTAATAGAATTTCAGAAACCCACCTTTTTTCACACATTCTTTGCCTATGCTATGCACATTGAAGGAGAGCACGAGAGACACCAATGGTTTGTTATGAAACTGCGTAAGCCTAACTCAACACATGCCACTTTCAATGGGAAATAAAAGAAGAAAATTTGAAGCCGGGATGTGGCCGAAAATCGTTGGTGAGTTAATAGTGCAAACAAAAAATCGAGAGTAGATGGAAATATTTTATCAGTATAAAAAACTTTGTTAATTTTTTAATCATGTGATGAGGGTATAATGAAAGAAGTTTCTTAAACTTGTAAATCAGAAAATAAAACTAATATTAACATGACAGAGATAAATAAATCTGATTTAAAGACATTATAACTTATAATTGCTTTCATCGATTAAATAAGGAGCGTGAGTATTTAATATACCAGACAAAAGAAATTAATCGTTTATCAACAATTACTACAATATTAAGCATAGTCTATATACAAAATGATTGTGTATTTATTCAATCACTTAGTACGAGAACAAATGTTAAATATCATAGGAATAGAAATTTAAATAACTAATATGTAATAATAAATCTAATTTAAAATAGAAATTTTAAAATGTCGAGCATACCTTACAATGATACATGTTGATGTCAAAAAATGTAATATGATTTCTTGATCAACTTAAAGAGGAAAAAATGATGTTTATTGTAAATACTCTTGAGACGAAATACACAATTTGTGTAAGAATATTCTAGAGGAATGAAGTATTGCTTTTAAAGGGGTCCGACCTATGTCTTGGGAGGGGACCGTTGATTCATATTTATAGGAGGGAAGATCACACCACTTGGACGACTCGTCTAATTTCAACTGCCGTACTGTCCTAAAAATGAGTGCCACTTATCTAAGTTTTTGCTACTTTGATTGGTTGTTGAGATTAGCCTTGTTAGGTTATCGTTAAGCCTAGACCTCATCAATGTTATCAGGTAATGTTAGTCTGACACCAATTGGTTGGAGAAGAGGTGATGACATCAGAATTGCTAAATGTCATTCTTGTAATGGTGAGCGGAGAGGCATGACAGAGTGGATTTAGGCATCATTATATCTCAATAGATTACAACGGTTGTTGGTTCGAGCTGATCTTAGGGGTAATGCATCAGATCTTCGTGTTTGGAGCATGCAGGTTGATTTGGGAAATACATTTTAACACCATTTTGTGGTAGGGAATTTAAGTTGCATATCAAAAGATAAGTTTAATTTTCCGATAGGTCTTGTAAGAAATTGGGTTTATAGCATAAAAGGTTGATTATTAGGTATTGCAATCCATTATCTTATATGCTTATCATTTATCAACATCTAAAAAATATTTGACTGTTGACACTCTCTCGACAATTTGACATTCGGATGAACTATCATATTAACTAGGAATGGAAACATTTTCGTGATTCGACCTAGTGATCCTCCTTCTGAGAAAAATGTTAATGAAACAAATAATAAAATATATGAAGAAGAAGATAACAACAATGTACATGGAGAACTCTAAAATTATCGAAAAATGTGAACCGTCAAAGAAACAAATGATTAACCATATGAAATGTTGTTATAATCATATAAATTTCTCGCACACACAAATCCCTAAGTATTGTATGAAAAATAATCACGAGTTTTATTATACCAAAATATTATATTATTTGTAGAAACTAAAAGAAAATTCATTTGATAATAAACCTAATTTTTTTCTTTGTACTAAATACAAGAGCAAATCACATAAATATATAATATAATAGATGTCGTTGAATACTTAACCTAATGAATTGCTTCCACTCAATTGTCGGATGCAAGGCAATGTTCTGCCAAATGTTTATTTGAATTCGTCCCTAGGTCGTTCTCCAGCACTTGTTTATTTGAATTCAAACATTTGACGGTTCTTAGTTTAGTACTAAGGAAAGGGGTTGGAACCGCCGGCTCAAGGGGTCGTTTTCGTGGCCGGCCCAAATTGTAAGACGTGTCGGATTGTTATTTGACCAAATTCTTGCAGTTGATAGATTTACTATTTTGATTTTTGTAATTTTAAACCCAAAAAACATACAAATAAAAACGATCACTATCGATGCTCCACATGAAGCAGGCCTTGAAAAGTGGAGCCGACCCCTGTTTGGACTCCTTTATTTTAGAGGGAAGATTACATAACTAACATATTAAGTTTCACGAATTTTAAATTTAAGAGATCAAGTTTAAAATTTCAAATTTCAAACTTTTTNTTAAGGTCACAATTCCATATAACTTAGTCACAAATTCCATATAATTGGTCACGTATTATTAATTAATCAAAAATCACAATTTTTATATCACAAATATTTTACGGTCACAATTCAAAAAAATTATAAGTCACAATTTATTCATCGATTACAAATAAAAAATTTATACGTCACAATTTATTCATCGGTCACAAATCTATCAATTTAATTAGTCGCATGTTATATTTCAGTCACAAATAGAAATTTTATATGTTACAAATTATTTTACGGTCATAATTCAGAAATTTTATAAGTCACAATTTGTTTATTGATCACAAATAAAAAATTTATACGTTACAATTTATTTATCTATCACAAATCACAAATATTATAAGTCACAATTAGTGGACGTCACAAATTGTTAAATTATCGATCACAAATTAAAAAAAATTTAGGTCAACATCATTTTTTGATCACAATTTATCTTTTTCATTGGTCACGCATTGTTTATTGGTCATAAACTAACCAATTTAATGGTCACAATCAACCAAAATAATTTGTGACCACAACCAACACTTGTGACCACCACCGCACCATTCCCTCCAGCAGCACCACCGCCACTTTTGCCCCCAAAACCACCATCACCACCACCACCACTTCCCGACAGCAACACAACCACCTCAAACTAATCAACACATCGTGAACGGTTTGCTTGAGTCTCTTTCCTCGGCCTCGTGAGGTTGACATTTTGCCAAAAAAAAAAAAAAAGAGTTGGGGATTTTCAAAAATTAGGGCTTGAAGGGGAAATATTTTGAAATTTTGGAATGCAATCCTTTGAATAAATGTTGGAAAGCCAATAAGAGTGATAGGTGTTTCCACAAAAGGTTGGATTTTGAGCAAAAATCGAAGTGGAGGTAGGATAGGAATTTTTTAGGGCTCGATTTTTCGAAGGGAATTAGAGTTTTGGCCGAAAATGTGAGACTTGGAGTATCAATTTTGGATGGAAATCGACTTTTGGGGAGAGAAACATTGATGGAAGTGATGATTACGGAGTTTGAATTTGAGGATTGTAGTAGAGTTGGAGAGAAAATGAGGAAAGAAATGAGAACATCGCGAATAAGAACTGAAAATATTCAGTACTGGACA